>JARJRV010000305.1:0-38214 GCA_030783925.1 Aschersonia sp. MBC 735 | reverse complement strand
GACCAGGTTCACGCGGGATTGTCGGCAGCCGTTGTTTTTGGGGAGCTTGATGACGTTGAGGTCGAGAAGAGAAAGCAGGATTTCGCAACCTGGTGGGGGGGGGGCCGTAGAGGAAGGAAGGAAAGGGCGGGAAGGGGGGACCGGAGGAAGCGGGCGGAGAGGGAAGGGGAAGGAGACTGGCATGGATTCTCACCTCTTCATGCATTGCGATTTGCGCCTGGGGCTGACTGGTCATTACCCTGTTATGGTCGCAGCCGCCCCATCTCATGCGCACACTTCGATTCTTTCCGAGGTTCTTGACATCTGAGCAGTGCTCGTTGAGAGAATCGGCTTGGCACAGACGACATGGGGGCCGCGACACGGCTGTTGAACGGCGACCTTTTTTTTTTTTTTTTTCTTTTCTTTTCTAATGACCCTCATTCCCGGCAGCTGCTGTCTGTCTGGGCTGTTGGAAAGTGACATAATCGACTTTGATAGCCGCTGAAACACGCACCACCTGTCAATGGCTCGGCATAGTCCTCGACCGGACTAGAAGCTCGTTGGGAGATATCCCATGAGACGTCACTTGACTCGCATTCGGCCGCCTGCCAGCCTCTCACCTTGCCCTCTAACCACCACAATATATCTGCGCATCACGTCCATATCCTGGTTCGGGCCCTGCCAATCAGACTGGTCATCAAACACTGGGGACGCATGCAGGTGTCTTGCTGTTGATAGCCGGATCCGAGCTGGCTCATACCAGTGCCCGTTCACGAGAGTTGCGACGTTTCAGTATCGTGGCACATCGATAACGAGCTGATAAGCTTCGTCCAACCAAGCAAAGCGCTGCACGATAAATTTTCAGCGCCATGTGAGCACAGCGAGCTGGCGATGGCATCGCCGTTTAGCCTGTTCGTCCGATGGCGCTTTCCATGATCGGTATAAACCTTATCGCCAGCCAGTGTACGGAGTGACGCCTTTTTACTTCAGAGTGGCTGGGACACAACATGTCCCGACCCCTGACTTATTATGCGGGCATCGGCAGCAGTGGCCGCTCTTATGTTGACACTGGCCCATGGGACGAGCCACGACGGTGACTGTACCAAGAACAGGGCATGCTGCCGCGTGAACTATTATACTCTTGGCAACGTTGATTATAATTGTGCTCCAACAAGGTTACGATTATCTGCAATCGCTCGCCGTCTGTACCTCGCATGTCGTTATAGCAGTCCATGTCTTTATTCAAATATAACAGACAATGCCTGGTATGAACATGCGGGAGCAGGTTCAGTTCCGCTTCGTCCCCGACGGCCTCGTCTTGCTGTCATGACATGTAAGGAAAGGATTGGCGATTCCACCATTCTAGACGAAACACCCTTTCACACTTTTCGAGTACACCTACCAGCGACGTTGATCCTGTACCGCCATCAATCCCTAGGGAGACCGGAGACCTGAGAGCGACGTCGAATTCCCGAGGACCCCTTGGTGTCTGGACACCAGACGTTGGGCGCTTGGATGGTGCTGCCATCCGCGTTCGATGCCAAATCATTTTGAAGCCAGGCTGACCGGAATAGCTCCGCTCCGACTTGATCAACTATTCACGCAAATGGCCATTATAGCCAAGGCTAACCTGAGAGCGATCCGCGAGTTCAATAAAACCTGCCGCCCTTCGGCTTGGCTGACGGAATGCAGTATTCAAGCAAGGCTGGCTTTTTCTTGCCATCCGGGTTGATTGGCAGCCTTGCGCGTGTCTGCTGGAGGTCCTGGTACGTATCCTCGAGCCTCGACCCCTAGCTCTCGACCAGCGTTCCAGGTCCGCCCGGTGTCGAGCGGGGTTGTTTCACGAGCAACATTGGACAATGCTCGGTGCTGCGGTCCCCTGGCTAGAGGCCACCGCAAAACCACACCGCTCGTGATTCCATATTGCAGCAACAGTCTCATGGAGAGACCAAGATCGGCCGACCAATCAATCCGTTCATGGGATGAAGGCATGGGTTGATCAGCGCCTGGTGGTCTTGAGTCGCTCAGCGGAAGGGACCCTGACCATGACAACTCATTGTGCAGTACGAAGCATACGGTGACAGTTGTGGTGGTCGTTTGACACTCCGGCGACGTTGCGGAATCACCACAGCGTGCATTCAATCGAACCGCTTCCAATGCTTTTGTCCTCATCAAAGGAAGGACAAGAGTGACTGATGGAATGGCCAATCCGTGACTCAAGCTCACCGACTGTTTTGTTTGATGTGTCATACCTGTTGCTCCTTTGCAAAACATTCATGCCACGGTCGAACGCGACAAACACCAGCGACAGATCCATGCATCTCTGCGCATCGTGAAGGCCTGCGAGAGCACGCCCCTGCCAGAGATCGGGCAATCGTTTTCAGTTTCGGAGCGCGTCGTGTGGCTGTAAGAGCCAGCTCCTGGAAATGCTCGCCATATTGCCCGAAAAAGTGCATTAATCCCTGAGCACGGCCACACTTCGAACAAAGCTGTTTCGTTGACTCCGCACGGGAAAGGGGTCGAAATGTCACACCATCATCAGAGCTGAACATCACGGTACTTCTGTTACTTGCGACAGCAAAACCCAAAGCAGTCCGTGTAAGCTCTCGACTTTTCCCCCTTCTTATTGCCGTTTTTTTCTGTGCACTGGGGTTAGCATCACGCGCGGAGCAAAAGCGGCGCCCGATGCACGCTCATGGAAAAACCTCACCTGGCCATGCGCGGACTTTTTCCCTGCAGGCCAGTTTGGGTACGCACAACTGCATTGAATACGCCTAAGCCACGGACACTGTCCGGACCCTTGCCGGCGTCAAGGGGGTCTTTTCGATATGTATATGGCAGGACGGGCTTGACAAGAATGGAGCCATGTTGTGCGCCTCGCACGGACAAAAGATAATACACCCGGTACATGTGCACGCTTCAGGAGCCGGATCCTATATTCTGGCACGTTGACATCGGAGTAGTCGCGAGGCAAGCCGAGCCGTGTGTTCAGACATGTATTTCGTCCATGAACATGTACATGTAATACCAAGATGCTATATATGTATATGTATGTGTATGTACAAGGTATGCATGTTCATTCACGTATTCGTGAAATGAAGTGCTTACTCAACAGTAAAGATAAGACTGTATTGGCATGAGCGGCGATATTACGGACAAAGGTTAACTGCACCCATTGAGAGTAATTTTCCTTATCTCGCCATTCGACTGTGTGCACAAACTTGCCACCGACCAGGGGAGAGAGTCCGTAGTTGTGTGAAAGCGACTGGTCCTACACTAAGGGATGGGAGGAAGGGAGCGAGGGGGTGCAAGACGAACCGGAAAGAAATGCAAAAGTATTTTCCTCTCTCTCCTCTTCTTCCGAGAGATTGCCCTCATTTGGCTAGAAATGTGGCTGACGGATTTGAGCGTGCAGGAATGCAACTCGGCAGGCACCAAGTGCTAATTTAGGCTCGCTGCTACGCCAAAAGAAGGGCAGGCAAGACCCGATGTCCGTTTCGAACATGTAGGCCCAACAGCCATAGGCTAGGGAGGCCATCAAACAGGCTCCATGACACGACGAGGCAAGTCCCAAAGATGCCACGGGCACGTCGAGACTCCCCAGAGCCATTCCAGCCCCTGCCATGGCTGACTTTGAATGAACTGATGCGAACATGATATCGACGACTGGTGCCCCCACAGGCGGCATTTGACTCGCAGCGCCCAGCCAAGAGCCAAGGCCCAAGGAGGCCCAAGACCAGGGGTGGTTCCACTCGAGCGTTCAAAGCAAAGATGACCATTTTATCATCATGGCTCGGCTGCTCGCGGCGGAGGGGGTGGTTCAACGTACAGGTGCACAGCGCAAAAGGAGTCAGCATTGCCACAACGGGGATGGCGGCCGAATTATGTGCACTGCCTTCCAGTGCTAGACTGGGTGCGCTTTTCAGTTCATTTGAGCCCTTTCTTGTATACTCGTCCAGCGTGCGTAGGAAGCTCTCATTCACCCCGACAGCTGCGTGTAGAGAGATACTTGACGTTCTGAAGTAAAGCACTTAAAGTACCTGGCTATAGCTGAAGACGTGTATCACCTCTCGCCGAGGGATTTGGCGCGTCCACGTCCCACAGCGTGAACGCATAGGCGACATCAGACGTCAATCTAGGCCAGGGGCTGCTGCTCCTTCACCAATCGGGGCCAGCAGGTAAAAGGCAGACCCATAGAACCCCGTCAGCGCTGCGCCGGCTTCCAGGGCGTTGGCTGGTCCGCGCTTCGGCAGCCAGTCAGTGCAACCGGGCCCCCCCATGCTTGGCCCCCGCCCCCTGTGCTGCCCGCTCTTGGACTTGCATCACCATGAAGACGAGGCTGAAGAAAAACCATTCAAAAAAGATTAAAATTGAACGCTATCCGGGGAAATGATTGTGTCGAGAAGAAACTTCAAAGAGTTAGAAAAAAAAATCGTAAACGAGGACATCAAGCAAAATGACAAGAGGAGACAGAAAAAGGCTTCGACAAAATGGCCATGTTCAATTCCTGGTGGTACGACGTACATCACGTAGAGGACGGATGTGACTGACTAGACGCGCCGTCGCGGAACAAGCAGTGAGCTTCCCCAGAGCGAGCCGTTGAGTTGAGTCAAGCCAGGCCAAGCCGACTCGACCACACACTTGCTGTCTTGGCCTGCGCCGGACCATAGGACGACAGAATTTTGTTGCCTTGCCGACATGTCTCTCGCTGCCCTTTTCTTTCATGGCGCCCTTTTCTGTTTTTTTTTTCTTTGCTCCTACTGCTTCGGCGTGGCTTCCTTCTTTTTTCTTTTTCTTTTCCTTCTTGTCCTCCTCCTCCATCATCATCTCCTGTCGCCTGCCCTTGGCCTTTCTCCAATTCGCGATCCGTCCCCCCAGTCTCCCTCGACAGCTCACTCGACACGACCTCATCCCTCCCCCGCGTCGAGGCTAGTGCTCGCAACGGCGGACGCCGGCTAAATAAAATCACTCTAAACGTTGCTCGCTCTGTACTTGCGACGTGGGTCAGGGCCAGGGCCGGCGTCTTGAAACCCATTTGTCGCCGCCCCCCCCCACGCCACATCGAGCCCACTCCGTTGTGCTTTTCTTTGGCCCAGCCAAAGGCAGGGGTCGACAAATTACCGCCTCGAAAAGAACGTTCAGTCTGTTGCTAGTCCAGACGCCAGCACCGGCAGAGGCTGTCTAGCCTGGTCCGCCGGTCCTGTCTTTGACTTTTGACCCTTTAACAACCCAAAGGGACATCAAACGTATTCTCCACCCGGAATTTGCGGAGAGGCGTCCCTGCCTCTGCGCATAAACGGGAATATGTCGCAGCCGCGAGGCCTGCCGTCAAATTTCGACCCTTCTGAGTCGTATCTGGCAATCGTTGCCGATCCGACGTTTCTTGACTCTCGCTGGGATTCACCTCCTTCTTCTGCTTCCAACTCGCCCCCTCCATCACAATCTTACATTAACGACCGGCCGACGAGTTCTTTCTCGGGACATTTGGCCAACATTCCCTCTTTGTCATCCGTGGGTGTCCTGCCGAACCCGGGACAAAGGTAAGAACTTGTGCTTTGTTGTTGAAGGTCGTTACGAGTGGACATTGAGTCTCATTGGTCTGTTTGTTATCGATCAATCGTGGGATGCACTATTGAGTGAAATAAGGCCTCGACCCTCTACCCTCTTTCCCTTGCCTTGTACTCATGTTCTTGCTCTTCTTTCTACCTGGAGCCATTTTCAACACACGAGGATCAGACTGAGCGTGGCAAGAAGCGCCGAAGACGGCCTCCGGAAAAAAAAGAGGAGGAGAATTGATGATCCAGCTCACGGTTCTGCAAAGTGTGGGTTGCTGAAATCACCGAAGGATCCCGCAGAGGGATTCCCCCGCATCCTCCCTGCTCGCTCTCGTCAGTCCGCCATGGGCAATGCGGGAAAATGTGTTATTGACCTTCCAAAAAGAAATGGCTGACATTCTCTAGATCGCCTCTCCGACCGATTCGAAACTTTCTGTCCGGGACTAGTAGCGTGGCCGTCACTCCAACAAACTCGAGCCCGTCAGAAGACACAGTTCCTGCGACTTCACTTGACCTCCGGTCTGTGACATACAAATCGACGGAGCAATTGGCAGTCAAATCATCCATCGGGCCAATCACCTTTTACAGCGACTCGTCCAATACGTCTACTCCGGAGGAAGAATATCCCAGGTTCGTGGGCGCCGCCGCTTACCCGAACTTGCACATCTTTTTTGCCTTTGGGCAACAGGCGACTGACTCCCTGCCCGGACACTCACCCGCTACTTCGTCCTCGAGCCCAATCTTGGATGCCTACTGACATCAAGTACCGGACAGGTTCAATTTCTCACGTCAGCCGAATGACAACCGAGGCGCGTCCCAAGCCGTAGGATCGAAGGCTGTCCCTGGCTTGTCCCAGGTTACCAGACCGACCATGGCCGCCACCATGGCCCCCAACATGACCGAAGCCACTGTGGGGTTGCCACGAAGCTCGTCCGCTGACGCATCTATATCTTCCGTCTCGGTGAAGTCTGGTCGCTCCCGCAAGGCTGACGCCTCGTTCGGCTCGACCATACCGGACGTTGCCACCCTCATTTCGGCGGCAGGCAGTCCGGAGGCTGTCATTCAACATCTGCTGAAGGACAAACAATCCCAATCACAACAGAACAGTCAACTATGGAGACTGGTCGACAAGCAGAGGGCCATGATCATGGGACTGAACAAGGACCTGGAAGCCGCGCTGAAGGATAAGGAAAAGTACAGACGGAAGCTGAAGGGTATCATGTCCAGCATTACGACTATAAGGAACGCATCGGGCGCACAAACAGAATCTACTAAAGCAACGAGGGGCACTGACTCGAGTTCTGCATCCACCAAAGTCTCACAATCGCCAGTTGAGGTCGCCTCACGTCGCCCAGACTCCCCGTCCCTCGATTCCGACAGTCAGAGGACCTCGTCCGTTGACCATTCGATTGCCCCTTGCCCGATCACTCCGCCTGCGGACAGACCGCAACCGTTAACAAGAGTTCCCAGCGAAACGACGGATGCAAGACGCGGCACGTCCCACGAACATACCTCAGATCAGTACGACGACTACCGGGCAAACGAACAACCAGCTGCAATAGCCGCGAAGGAGAACAACGAGCCGCAGCAACTGAGGGAACTTTCCTACAATACCTCAATTCTCCCCTCACGGAGCCTCCCGAGTGATCCTCCCAAAATGCCGCCACCCGAGTTACCGATCGCCGGCCAAATTATGGGAGCCCCTGCGTCACTTCCGCAGCCCGCCAACGGGCTTCATTCCTTTCCGTCACCTCCCAGAAAAGCTCCGCCAGCACCCCTGAGACTGGAACAGCGAATACAGCAATCGATGGCTGTATCCGCTGATGAGGATGACAGTGATACGGACTACGAGAACATCTTGGACATGGATGAGACTGATTATGAAGATCGAGGGAGACGTCGCACAGGCGCCAACGATACCGCCGGGCACGACGTCAATGCCGCAGGTGCGACTGCGCACATCGGTTCAGCAGCGTTGTCGCGTGACGCAGAGCTGCGGCAGACGGCCGCCCCGACTTTGAGCACTTTGCAGGTCACCGGGCAATCAGATCATTCCATTGCCCTACTCAGCCCTGGGCTCCCCAGTTCTCCACGCCCACAGGGCAACTTCCAGTATTCGGCATCGGCATCACTGTCTGGGCGGAGGGGTGCCATCGCCCCGTTGTCTCCTCGCCCTCCCCGCCAGCCGATCGTCCTCCCGAGCGGCGCGTTGTCAGCGTCCTCCCCCTCCGTAATCGGCTCTCCATTCACGGCCCCTCTCAACGTTGTGAAACGCGCCGCCGATGAAGGGAGTGCATCGTCCCCGACGGAGCGTACGCTGATCTACAGAGGCCTCATGACAGACGAATACCCAGAGCTCTTGCTTGCTCCGAATGCTTTGCCTTCAATCGAGATCAAGGTTGCTTCTTCACGAATGAAACCTTCGCGTGCTAGCCTGCTGTCACTGACGCAACTGGACGAGGACCCGGTCTTCACGCTTGCCATCCTTTCCCGAGCCGACCACAGTGAGCTCTGGCGCGTGGAGAAAGACATTGCCTCTCTGGGCAAGCTGGATGCGCGCCTCAAACAGTGCGCTGCTGTGACGGCCAGGACTCCAGAGCGATCACTATTCAGCGGTCACGCTCCGGCGAAGCTAGACGCAAGACGAGCAGCATTGGAACAGTACATGGAAGAGCTGTTGGAAACGCCTCTGGACGCAGCCACGGCAGTAGAGCTCTGCTCATATCTATCGACACACACTCTGCCACCAAATGCCGACGAGACCGGCTCCTCCTTCCGACCGACACCCGAGAACAGCGGTCTCAAAGTCGGCCCCGGCGGTCGCCCTCTGCGAAGTGGTTACTTGACGAAGAAGGGCAAGAACTTCGGGGGGTGGAAAGCCAGATTCTTCGTCTTGGACGGGCCGCAACTCAAATACTACGAAACCCCGGGTGGAGCTCATCTTGGCACGATTAAATTGCGAAATGCTCAGATCGGCAAGCAATCACAGTCGCAGGCGCAGACGCAAAGCAGCGACAATGCATCACCCACGAATAGCGGCACCGGAGAGGAGCTAGATAATCAGTACCGTCATGCTTTCCTCGTCCTGGAGCCCAAGAAGAAGGACTCCAATGCACACGTCAAACACGTTCTTTGTGCTGAGAGCGACAGGGAGAGGGACTTGTGGGTTGACGTTCTACTGCAATGGATCGATTACCGAGATCCAGAAGAGGTCGACCCGCCTTCAAGTGCCAAGGAGAGCCATGGTCGGCACCAAGCCGAGCCAGACGACTCTGGCGCCGGCAGGCCAAAGAAGAGTAGCAGCAGCAGCAACAGTAACAGCGGCGGCAGCAGATCACAGCATCAGCACGGTGACCCCAACGCCCTGATCGGGGTAAGGTACGACTCGACGCACGCTGGTGAAGCCCCGCAGAAGGGATCTGCTGCTCCCTCTTCAGACCTTCCCAGCGCGTCAAGCTTGGTGAATGAGACGATGCACTTGCAGGCCAGCAAACTCATATCTGGACCGAAAGATGCGCACCCCATCTCCGATTCATCTTCCTGGGGGAACAAGGCTGGACTTGGCACCCCAACGCAAGAGGAGAAGAAGCAGCGCAAGCGTAGCTTCTTTGGTTTTGGTAGTTCCAAAACGCGCTCTTCGTCGGACGGCCAAGACTCGGTGTTTGGGGGCAGTGATGCCGGCTCTTTGAATGGTCCGAGCCAACATCATGGCCATCAGGGACCCGTTCGGCAGGTATTCGGAGCTCCACTGTCGGAGGCTGTTCGATTTAACCCGCCAGTTGACGTTAATGTTCCGTTGCCGTCGGTTGTGTATCGATGCATTCAGTATCTTGATCACCAGAATGCCGTCGTAGAAGAAGGCATCTTCCGTCTCAGCGGCTCCAACGTTGTCATCAAGCAACTCCGAGAGCGCTTCAACAACGAGAGTGACGTGAACCTCGTGACGGACGAGCAGTACTACGACATTCACGCCGTCGCGTCACTTCTGAAGCTCTACCTGCGGGAATTGCCTACCACGATCCTGACCCGAGACCTGCATCTTGATTTCATGAAGACGACGGAGATGCAAGATCGCACGGAGAAAATCGCGAAGCTGAGAGAACTTGCCGGTAGACTACCTCGGGCCAACGTCACCCTGCTCAAATACTTGATCGCATTCCTGATTAGTATCATCAACAACTCGGATGTCAACAAGATGAACGTCCGCAACGTGGGTATCGTCTTCTCTCCGACGCTCAACATCCCCGCCCAAGTCTTTGCCATGTTCCTGCAAAACTACGAGGGCGTCTTCGGCATTGCTCCTGAAGAGTACGAGCTGCCTCTGCCCGGCAGGGAGCCGAGGTCAAGGATGGCGGCAGTCGATGCATCTTCACAGCGACCCGAACTGGCGCGCCAGCTCTCCACGTCGTCAAGCAACGCATCACCACATCGTCTGCCGCGAAAAGACGCCGTTCGAGACCAACCGAGGTCGACGCAAACTCCGCCGTTGATGTCCACGATGCAGAGTGGTCGAAGCAGCCGGAGCAGCCGCAGCACGCCGACGCCCCCTCTGAGTAGCCGGTCGGCGTATGAAAGTGGACATGGGTTTCCCAACAGTCATGAAGGGCACAGTAACCAGTCCACATTGCCTTCCATGCCATCGGCTTCAAGATCTTACGACCGATCTCGCCATCGGCCATCCAGTGAGGAGCGCAGCAGCGATGCGCACTCCATCAACGCACGCATCAAAGGCCACGAGGGTGCAACGCTGATCGGAGGCTTCATGAGTCCACAGCAGCAAGCGGAGGCCTTGAAAAGTCGTTCTCGAGACGCTCCATTCTAGTGATGCCTTGATGAGGATCTTGGAGGATCGCAGAGTGAGTGCATGTCAGGACGACGGCTTACGCAGGCGGTGGATGAGACGGCCATGACTGCGGTGGCCTGACATTTTTCTGCATTTTCATGATGTTGTGTATATAATTTTGGAACTTTTTTTTCTTTCCTTTTCCTTTCTTGGTGGGCTTTTCCCCATTTAGCAGCGGCGTTCCAACGTGGGTGTCACGGCATACGGGAGCTTTGCACCGGTGGATGATGGCGTTGATAACCCAGCCATGCCCGGTGGTTCGCTCACAGTTGCAATCATGCAGGAGGTAATGTACGACTATTATCAATGATGATTTACATTTCTGAGCTCCATTGCGCGGGTATGCTTGCGAAGTGAAAGGACGGAAGGGAAGCAAGGTGACAAACGACGGGCGGCGGTCTGACCAACGTGTTGTGGCGTTGACGTGTGCCATGTGTGACGCATACAAGATGGGCCATGTTGTCGAATGGCTGGGGGCATGGCTCCCGAGACGATGTGTGGCGATGTACTACCACGGCTTCTGCGCCTTGTTCTGCGCACAGATTGAGCCCCCATTCATACGGTCGAAACGATACGTTTGCTGAAGATTCTCGTATTCTCCACATGTCAGATGCTGGGCTGCTGCGTCTGCGGCAGGCCGCGTGGTGATTGGGCGGGTTGCCGCGTTGTGTTGAGATGCGGACGAAGCAACAAGGCAGTGAATACCCTCTCCTTGCGTCTCTGGTCCTTTGGCCCCTTTCATTTGTTGATACTGTGTCTTGTACTCCAAGAAAAACTCACCTTTTCTCCGTGGACACAGTGACGTGCTAAGCTTAAGGCTGGAGCTTACGTATCCCTCGAACGCCTTTTCGTAAACCGCGCTATGCTCGCCCGTGGCAGGTGAGGAGGTGATTATGCAGGTCGCCGCGCTTTGTGTCGCGTGCAAGGGGGATGGAGAGCAAACCACAAGACACAAAATGGTTCATGACTTGCTGTTTGCAAAGGGTCCTTTCGCCCTTCGTCTCATGGATCTCGATTAGTGCTGTTTCTTCAGAGCGAGCTAAAGGTATCAACTCCGTACAAATCACACACGAGCTTGAGCTCATTCACTTGTGCGAAGCATGTGTACACTATTCACAGAGGTTGCAGGGATCGAATGAATGTTCGTTGGGAAAATGACGTGCTGTCTTCGGAAGCTCATTCACTACAACAAAAAAACATCGTTGTCCTGTCTACGGCCAGGAGCTCCATTCGCTCTCCCTTCAAATCCATCAAGGTGAACTCAGGTCCGATCCGTCGAAAAGGAACAACGGCTCACTCGCGAACCACGATGCACAAGCCACAGCACCGCGAGATCGTTCTGCCCGTCCCTGGAGAGCGTAACGTGCTCATCACCAGTGCCTTGCCGTACGTGAACAACGTGCCTCACTTGGGCAACATCATTGGCTCGGTGCTGTCCGCGGACGTGTTTGCGCGGTACTGCCGAGGGCGCGGTGTGAACACCCTCTACGTCTGTGGTGAGTGAGTCATGATGTCCTTCGTGTCGTAGACGACGTGGTAGACGGCCAATCGTTGACGTCTCAGCAAAGGTACGGACGAGTATGGCACAACGTCCGAGACAAAGGCCGTCGCCGAGGGGTGCACGCCACAAGAGCTCTGTGACAAGTACCACTCCGTTCACGCGGAGGTGTACGAGTGGTTCAGGATTGGGTTTGATGTGTTTGGGCGCACGACGACGAAGCTGCAGACGGAGATTGCGCAGAGTGTGTTCTTGAAGCTGCATCGGAATGGGTTTCTGAGGGAGCAGTGCGCGCCGCAGCTTTATTGTCAGGTCCATGGAGCGTTTCTCGCAGATCGTCTGGTCGAGGGCGAGTGTCCTGCTTGTGGTGATGCGGATGCGCGTGGCGACCAGTGCGATGGCTGTGGCCGACTGTTGGAGCCGATGCAGCTGAGACGGGCTCGGTGCAAGATTGACGGCTCTACGCCCATTGTCAAGGAAACGAAACATGTGTTCCTTGACTTGCTTCCGTTGCGGCCGGCGGTGGAAGCATTCTGTCGAGAATCTGCCGCCTGGGGCGCTTGGTCTGAGAAGGCGCAGGAAATCACTAACAAGGGAATGGAAGCGGCCTTGCAGCCACGCAGCATCACCAGAGACTTGACATGGGGCACGGCGGTGCCGCTGCTCCCGGGATACGAGGACAAGGTCATGTACCAGTGGTTTGATGCCTGTCTGGGCTACGTTTCCATCACGGCCGGGTACACGGACCAGTGGCTGAAGTGGTGGCGAGACCCTGACAACGTCCAGCTCTATCAGTTCATGGGCAAGGACAATGTCATCTTTCACTCGGTGATCTTCCCTGCTACCCAGATGGGCACGAAGGAGCCGTGGACGAAGCTTCATCATCTCTCTGCCACCGACTATCTGACGTACGAGGGCGGCAAGTTTTCCAAGTCACGCGGCATCGGCGTCTTTGGGGACTCGGCTCGGAAGACGGGTGTCGCCGCTGATGTCTGGCGGTATTACTTGCTGTCCCATCGGCCAGAGACGGGAGAGACGGAGTTTTCCTGGGACTCGTTCATTGAGTGCAACAATAGGGTGCTGCGGGGGACTTTGGACGACTTTGTCGGCCGTGTTCTCCAATCTCTGCATGGTCTGCATTACCAGGCCGTTGTGCCGGTTTGGTCTCGACATATCAAGGTCGACTTCATCAGAAACATCAACAAGCTCGTTGCCAAGTATAATCAAGAGCTTGAGGCTGTCCAACTTCGCGCTGGTCTGTTGACGGCTGTGCAGATCGCTCAGGCGGGCCTCTCACTTCTGCAAACAAATGAAGTCGACGGGGGCGAGAAGGGGCTGTCCGAATATGCAGCTGTCACGGGGTTGGCAGTCAATCTGGTCCATCTCCTGGCCTCCCTCATCGCTCCGTACATGCCGGACACGGCCGAAGCCATCAATCTGCAGCTAGGGGCGGGTCCGATGCGCATTCCAGATGAGTGGCACGCCGACTCCATCAAGGCCGGCCACGTGGTAAGACATTCAGTCCATCTGTTCGAGGAGATCAAGCCGGAGAAGGCGGAGACGTGGCGGGGTATGTTTGGCAGTGGCGAGAGGCAGAAGGCCAAGCACGCGTAGAGTAAGAGGCACGCTTGACCCTGGGCAGATACGGGTGATGTAGGAGCAGAGACTGATATACGAGGTGCGGGCGTTTTGCTGGCAGAAGGACCGTTTCGTTCGATGTTTCATGATGGATTGCTTGTTTGGATCAATGAGTGGGGCCGTGTATCGGGTAGGTCCCTGGAAGCCAGTGGTTAAAGCTTGTCTCGCTTGAATAATAGTTGTCCAAGGTCCAAGGCATGATGACATCATCAGCCCGCCATGCGGAAAGCACGCTAAACTCACACTGGGCCAAGCGTGCATCTTGGAACCGTCACGGCGAAAACATGTCGGCGTCTCGGCGCTTTGAATCGCCGTCCAACACCACCACCACCACCACCACCACCACCACCATTACCAGCAGCGAGGTGAGGCAGACATATGCATGAAAGACCGGGATTCGCTGCTCCGTACATGGACCTGGGCTCCCAGCTGCGCGTCGGCCAAGCTTCCCCGACAACAGGACACCAGCCGGGCGCCGACGGCAACGGCGACAGTCCGTCGACGAGCCTCGGCAGCCCAAGCCAGCCGCACGACTCCCACAATGACCACGGTCACGGCCACGACGGAGCCGGCGATGCCAAGAAGTCGAGGGCCTGCGAGGCCTGTCGCGGCCTCAAGGTGCGGTGCGAGCCAGATCCCGACGACGACGCCGCCCCCTGCAAACGATGCCGCAAGGCCGACCGGAGCTGCGTCGTGACCGTGGCCAGGCGCAAGAGGCAGAAAAAGACGGACAGCAGGGTCTCTGCGCTGGAGAAGAAGATTGACGCCCTGACGGCGAGTCTGCAGGCGCGCGCTGTCGGTGGAGTGTCTGCCCATACGACCCCCCGTGCGCCCGTCATGGGCGCCTCCTCGAGACGAGCGGCGACGACGCCAGACCTGCAAAAGATGACGCCTCCCGAGTCTGCCTTTCCCCGGCCGTGGATCGGCCTCGACTCACCGAGAGCCTCGTTGTCCAGTGCAGAAACCCCCGCACCCAGCCATGCCAGCCCCAAGCTCGGTTCTGCCTCGCAGGACTACTCATCCCACGCGGCCGCGGCGGCGGGCTTGAAGAGAAAAGCGACAGCAGAAGGCTACCGTACTGCTTCTTCATCGGCTGATCAAACAGTATCATCGCCAGCAACCGCAGCCGCAGCCGCAGCCGCGCCCCTTGGCTCGGCGGCGCACTGGTCACCCTTCAGCCGCGGGCAGAGACCTGACATCATCGACCGGGGCGTCATCAGTCCCGACAAGGCAGCCGAATTGTTCCAGAGGTACAAGGAACACATGGTGCGTCACTTGCCGGCCGTGGTCTTCGCGCCAAGCGTCTCCATCATGGAGCTGCGCCGGTCGAGACCGTATCTTTTCCTGGCCCTCATGGCCGCTGCCTCCTCGGAAACGCAGAGCCTGCAGCGCCTGCTCCAGAAAGAGCTCATGGAGCTGATCGCCGACAAGGTGGTGGTCGTGGGCGAGAAGAATCTCGAGCTGGTCCAGACGTTGCATGTCGCCGTCATCTGGTACTGGCCGCCTGAGCATTTCGAAGAGCTCAAGTTTTATCAGCTCGTGCACATGTCGGCCGTCATGGCCCTGGATATCGGTCTGGGCAGGAAAGGAACATGGAGAAAAGGCAACGCAGTGGGCCTCGGCTTGCGAAACTCGTCGGCCGGGCAGCCTGATCCGACCAGTGTAGAGTGCAGGAGAACATGGCTGACATGCCACTTCCTTGCTGCCAACACCGCCATGTCCCTGCACCGGCCGAATCTCATCCGCTGGTCGCCCTTCATGGCGCAGAGTCTGGACATTCTCCGAACGTCGCCGGATGCGCTCCCCACTGACGCCTATCTGTGCCATTTGGTTTGGACGCACCGCATGGCGGAAGATGTCGGCATGCAGTTGACAATGGACGACCCAGACACCGTCCTTCACATCACCGACTCGCGTACGCAGTATGTCCTGAAAGGCTTGGAGAGGGACCTCGAAAAGTACGCGGCGACGATTCCCAGGGAGATGATGCAGCGTACGTCTTCTTTTCCTCACTGTCCCCTTTTACTTTCTCTTGTTCTTCCTCGCTATTTGGTCCAAGTAACTCACCTTCTATACATAGCAACACTCAAGATGGGACTCGGCAATGTCGATCTCTACATGCACGAGCTGGTCCTCCGTCCCGAAGCTGACGACGACGCCGACAACCTCCCAAAAGATGAGCTCCTCAGTGCAGCGCTCATCAAGGCCTTGTCCGCGAGCCTGTCCGCCATCGACAGCATGCTACAGACCTTCCTCGCCATGGACGTGTCCGCCATCCGGTGCCTGCCCGTCTACACCTTCGTCCGGGTGGCCTACGCCGTCGTTGTCCTCATGAAGATGTACTTCAACGCCTCGAAGCCGTCATCAGAGCTCGCCAGGGTCATCGGCAGGGACGACATGCGCGTAGCCCCCTACCTCGAGGCTCTGCTCGACAAGTTCAGCGCCGCCGCCGCCGACGACAGGTGCCGTCCCGCGTCCAAGTTCCTGCGCGTCCTCGTCATGCTGCGCACCTGGTTCCTCAAACACGGCAAAGGCGAGCAGCACGACACGGCATCCTTGCCTCCTCCTCTTCCCGCCGTCGACGCCTCTCCGCAGCAGCACCCCATTCACGCCAACACCCCCCTTCAGGTTCTCTCCGAAGTAGCCATGGGGCGCGAGTCTTCTTCCCCCCTCACCCCGCTGCCCTTGTACACCACCAGCCTTCCCAACGGCAGCCCTGCTCTGCCCGTGCCTCCGCCTCCCGCCGCAACGCCCTACTTCAACATGCCCTCCACGGATCGCCCCCCCTTCCCTCCGCAATGGCCGCCCCTGCCAGACCTGCAGCCAGACATCACCGTCGGCTTCCCCGCCGACTTTGACTTTGACAGCCTCGGCGTCCCGCTCGACCAGTCGGGCGACATGCACGGCGGGAGCGCAAACATGGTGCTCAACGACCCGTTGTTCAGCGACATGTTTCAGGCGCTGCCGGATCCTCATCTATTTGCGTTCTGAGCGTCGTGAAATCGGGCGTCTTGTGGAACTTGGCCGGGTAAAAGTATCGAAAACATGTGGCCTTTTGTGGGCTTGTGGAGTCGGGCGTTGGATGATTTTACGCCGTTGTATGGGCTGGTCTTTTCATGTGTTGCTGCTGCATGAATCAAGACTTGACGCTGGTGATGTACATATGGTGATGTACATACATGGTAGCGGCTACGACGCATGATGTTGACGAGATGGACGAATTGCGGATTATTTGCTGTGTTGCTTGCTCTCCCGTTCCCGTGAGGTACTGGTACTTGTATGCCAGTGGTTACAGAAACGAACAATGTTGACGAGACGTACAATGGGGCCGTGTTCCTTGCTTTTCCGCGTCGTAATATACAGTGGCGGGTATAGGGCCGATTGATCCGATCAACGACACCTCGTATACATGTTATACCTTGTTGTACTCGATCCCGCAGGAGCTGCTGTCGTATCGGTCCCCAGTAGAGAGACCACTGGCGGACTACTCTACCCAGATGTGCTACACGTATCAACATATTCCTTGCCTTCCCATCCCGCAGCAACTACTGTGTCAGTCGCGAACACGGGCATGAAAATAATCCATGTACGAAGTCAACATGGACGATTTATTTGTGCTTGCCTTCGCCATCCCGCGACAGCGTGCAGGGATAAAATCCAATTCAAAAATTGTATCGTTTCAACAGGTGTGTTTTTTTGTTCCTTGCTTTGATGTCCGCAATAGTTACGAATGGGGTGACAGTATCGAACATGACTTTACTCAGATTGTGTGACTGGACTTCCAATTGGCCACTCACAATCTGATGTGTTCTGCTTTCTCATCCTGCGACAGCATACAAGGACGGATCCTCAGATGGACCAGTCTCAATACGTACATCTTTGTTGAACTCCTTGCTTTGCTACCCGCAACAGCTATCAACGCACCTCGACCGACCAAAAACGAACGTGATACATGCAGTCTTGTTTTCGGTATACTTGTACCGAGATGCTATTCTCCCAGACAAGAATTCACCATCCGCTAGCAATTTTGGTTCCCATGGTTTCTCTCCTGTTGCCCCTGATATCTCTGAATGCCAAACAGTCACGACCCAGTGCTCTTCCCATCTGACTAGATGGCCAACATTTGCACGTCCGCCACTTGCGCCCCCTCCGACGTGTGCGCTGACAGGGCATTCCAGCCATGCTCTCTGATCGGCGTCTTGATAAATGCAACACCTCCTCACCAAACAAACCGAACAAGAACTCTTGACAATGCTATGCTAGCTGTTGCCCGCATCATCATGCCCCCATTGTTACCACGCCGGCCCCCAAAAACATCATCCCAAGATTTCTGCGAGGGCGGACGGAGCAGAATTTCTGTGCGATTGATAATCACATTGGTGAAAATACATGCGGACTCGTTGAAACGCAAACGCATCTTTGTCTTCTCGATGCTCTCCCATATGCGTATGCATGAATCATGAAACAAGCTAGTAAAGAAAAACGCAAAATGAAATCGAGTCGAATCGTATTGGACAGTCAACAGGCAATTGCTTGTCGTGATAATATCCACGCTGTCCGTGAAGGACTTCTTGTATGCCGGACTTCTGGCTCTGCACTCAAGTCATCGAAAATGACGGCCATCCACTTGCGCACCGCGATTTCTCGAGACACGCAAGCAGACGCCAAAACGGTTACATGGGGCATGCCGACGCCATCAAAGTCAAGCAAATGGTATAATCAGGGAGAGAGGAAGAGAGAGAAAAAAATGACCAAGGGCGAGACGCGGCTCAATCCATGTAAAAGTCACCTTTCAGGATTCGCTCCTGAAAAGCGTCTGGCTTTCGAGGTTCTTGCTTGGGCTGCTGGGCCGCTGCCGGCGTCTGCACAGGCGGTTGTGCCATGTCGGAGACGGATCTGGCGCGATCGTGGTGGCTTGGCATTTTGGGAGGCGATGAGGCTAGCGAGAAAGAAGGACGAGCCCCGGTGACGGAGCTTTCGGCTCGAGACCTAAGTTGCTCAGACCAGTTGAAGCCTTGTTGGTCTGCACGAGAAATGGCACTGTCAGAAGGAGCTCTTGAAGGCGTGGTGTTGCTTGCCTGAGAAACTGCAGATGAAGCCATCGCATTGCTTGGTCGGCGGCCGGCCGCGGGCAGCGCAGCACCGATGGCGGAGACCTGGCTCGGCGATGACCTCCGACCGAGCGATGACGTTGTTGATGACGGGGGGGACACTGGGTTATTACCATTGCCGGGGCTGTTGCCACCAGGGCGGTAGCTTCTCACAGCTGAGCCGCCAAAGCTCATGCGACGCGAGAATGGCGTGTTGGGCATGGTTCGAGACGCATCCTCGTCTTCAATGGCACTTTCGTCGATAGAGTCAGAGTTGGTCGACATGCTCCCACGACGGAGGTTGAATGCTGGTTGATTGGTGGGAGAGGTGCCCGAGAGTCCGATTGTCGTGACTGACAGTCGCCGCCTCTGAGGATCGAAGCCGCTGTTCATTTGTCCATTTGCCCCGTTGGAACTGATGCTCGATCCGCGTTGAAAGAGGTTGGAAAGGGCGGCTTGGGTGACGGAGCTGCGGCGACCGGGCCTTCCATTTGGTGATCCTTCTGGTGACATTGCGGGCTTGCGACTTGGACGAGACTCCTTGGCCAGAATTGTCACACGCTATCAGGACTGCCTCGAATGTTCGATCGGTTTCAAATATGGCTGGCTGGACCTGACCGGGACTCGAATGGTATGGGAACAAATGCGAAGAATGCACGGCTGTGGATGTAGAGTGTTGGCAGAAATTGTGACAGAGCAGACAATGGACGGTGGGATGCTCGATGCTAGTATGGGTAGTACAACAAGGTAGGGCCAGGAAAAGCGTAGCGACGTGACAGGGCGGGATATATAGAGGAAAGGGACAGGAGAGTGCTAGATAGGTCTGGGAGCAGTGACTGTGCGCGCACCGCTATGAGCTGGAATTCGGTTGAGAGGCAGACAGACGCAGGGGAAAGCTTTGGTTGGATGGCAAATGGTGAACGGAGGGCGAATGGCGTGGTGGTGGTGTGGGCATGTGCAAGCTGCCGCTGTGGAGGGAATGTGAATCAAGCCAAAAAAGACCAGAATGAAAAGAGGGGTCGACGGTTGACCGACGAGGATCATGACCACTTTGGCCTGTTAGGCTCCGTCTCCATCTCCGCAATCGCCGAGAGCGGAGAGAGAAAGAGGCAAGAGCGAACAGCCCTCCCAAATCATTAACAAAGCTAGCGCTGACAAGGCTCGCTGGCAGACTGGCAGACTGGCAGACGGGCGAAACATGGACCCCGGCAGCTTTGCTGGGGGCAACAGGCGGAGCTTCAGGAGAAGGGTGGTGACACAATTTGGTTGATGACGACCCAGGCTGTTGGCCACACCTGCCGTGGCGCTTCAGATCTGGGCCCATGTCTGGCGTGAAAACGTATGACGGAGGCGTGCATTAACGAACCACCATGGGACGAGGCAGCGGCAGCGCATGGCGGGCTCTTCACCCTCCCCCCCTTACTTTACACACGCAAATGCTTTCCGTTGTTTTCGGCCGCAACACATCGTAGCTTTCCCCCCCTTTAACCAGCTGCGACGTCGGGTCAGATCGGTGGGCCCAAAGTCATTCGACCGAGATCCGCATACGACTGAACAGGCCACTTGTCGATTCTGCTGCTCATGGAAGCAAGCCGACTGTTCCATCCAAGAGGGCTCAAGCCAGACCAGATGGAGGGCGCGCGTTGCATCAGACTACTAGAGACTAGCAGCCCGACCGTGAAGAGCGTATGTACGTGCTCCGTACCGTGTGCAGCAATGACCAGGTAAGCGACGGGAAGACCACTAATGCTCGCAGTACCGAACCACCCATCTCCTGTCATTTGACCCATAGATTGCACAACAGCTCGGTGCACGTCACGGCGGTGAACCGTTCGGGTGTCTGTTCTCTGCAGCTCCGCATATGAGCGAAGCCAACCGCGTTCCTTCCCAGGGCCGACTCGACCCCATCATCATGACATGTTTCTTATCAGCAATGATATTTCATGGCGATCGATGGCACTTGCCACAAGGTCGTGGCAGGTGGTTGGTCGGGCCCCAGCCAATGACATCTGTTTGCGGGGTAACATCCCTGCCACCATGTCCGTCCGTCCACTAGCACTGCCACCAGTGCCGAAGCAGGTATCCACACTCCACAGCCTGACCGTCGGCTCCTTCCCCGCGCCCTTTTTTTTTTGTCGCGCAGCATCTGCCCCGTTGCGCATTTGCTGGAATCGTTGTTGGTCGGGGGCATAGGATGTAAACGCCGCCCTCATGCCCTCGCCAACTCGGCGCAATCCAGACTGTTTCTTGCATGAACCACCTCTTGGCCTCGCCGTCAGACCCTGTATCGTGAATTGGCTTGGCACTTTCGAATGCCTCACCTCTTGTGACGGTGGACACGATCTCTATGTGGAGGACGTTTTACCCCGGAAACTCCTGGTTGTGGAGTAATGCACCTAGTCGGAATCTAGATTGGACAATTTATATCTCGTCGATTGTTGTTTATCTGACGACAATCTCGTCTTTCCAGAATATGGGAAATCAGCAGACCGCTGCTACCCCGCTCCGGAACACAGTTCTGAGTAGATACACATGTAGGTATATCTGAAGCGCGCCCGATACGACAGACATTGCTCGTTGGCATCGAAACACGGATCTGCAGCGAGGCTTGTACACTAGCAATGCCCGATGGACGCCTCTCGGCAGAACAGACTCGCAAAGGTCGGTGGGCCTTGGCCACCTTTTGAACAAAATACTAGGCTTGCTTTGGACAGGAGGTTTGCGGTTGAAACGGCGGCAACCAACACACACGTACTCCTCGCTGAGCACTTTACAAGCCCAACCCCAGACTCTACTAAAGTACCCAAGTAAGTGTTAGTGTGTCCATAAAGTACATACAATGTATCTATGCAGGGGGCCGGGCACTAATGGTTCTAAAGGACACGGACATCCGGAACCACTGCCGCATTCGTGCCGCTGCCTCTCTAGACCCTCTCCATTCCTAGAGGAAGACATGGACATCTGGACTCGAGCCAGATGCGAAAGGCAAATGCGCACTCCGGCTTCGTCGATGGTGCAGGGGCAGCGACAAGGGGGTCCGAGTTGACGAGCATGGTCCCAGCCAGATGAACAACTGGGTTTTCAGCCCCGGAAGTTTTGCCGCTTCTGCCTTGAACCCTGAGGACAATCGAGACTGCCATGTATCGAACGAGTGTCGGATGTTGGCGCCCCTTCGTGTCAAGTTTAGCAGAATGCTTTGCGAGACATGTTGTAGGACCATTGTTGCTCCATGCCACACCCTTCACGTACACATTGGTATATCTGACGGGGTGCGCGAGCGCGAGAATCAATGCCTGATTCAGCCATGATATGCCGTATCTTGCCCGCCAGGTTGCCCGCGTGCGACGTCACAAATACCTGCAGCAGAGCGCGTGCTTCGTGATCCACTCCTATTTGATATCGTTCAAGGACGCGGTTGGCTGGAAGCTCTGGTCATCATCATGTGTTGTGTGATGACGAAGAACCTGTGTAAGTCCATGCCGGCCAACGATACCACGTCCATGGTCTGTCAATCCCACTCGACACGCAAGGGTCACACCGCATCAAACGTCCAGCATCGAGACAAATATGGTACCTTGATTCTCATTGGTTCACGGTGCTCCATTCATGTAAACCACACCTGCATATGCAAGTACACAACTGAATCATTACAACAGCCATGCGGCGGCTGGCAGATAAAATGTTGAGAAATCCGTTCGTGTCGACTTGATCTGCCGATGTTGGCTGGGATGTTGAGAAGAGAACCTGCAGCCACAGACCTTTTTCATGTCGTGGATGATGCGTCCATGACACGTCTCTGGCCACAGAGACCACAGATGCCGCAATCGTTCGAGTTGATGTAATCCCTGCTGCAGCTTGCGTGCGCACACCTCCATGACGCTGGCGAATCAAGCGGGTTCAGGACATTTGCGCACATGCTGCACAAGCCTGCTGCAGGTGCGTTATCAAACGAACATGCAGAGCATGTCTGTGGCGCAGCTTTCCCGTTGACTGATCCTTCCAAGTGCCGAAAATTGTCAACCGGCTCTTGTTTCACCCGCACGAAGCCCTCGACGGGCTCCATTTTGACTTGTTGGTATGACGCACTCGGCAGTTGGACAGTATCGTCTCTTTCCACCTTGATTCGACTTTTCGAGGAGCTGAACATATCCCGGAGCTGGGACAGTTCGTTCTTGACATCCGCGTCGTTCGGGTCCTCATCCTCGCAGACCTTGACCAAGGTTCGTCCGTCGCCATCCAGCAAGCTCAGCCCATCTTCGCTCTCGCTCTCCTCCTCCTCCTCCTCCTCCTCTTTCTTGACGCCATCCTCCTCTTTGATGTTGCCGAACCTCGCAAGAGCCGCCGCCGCGCGAAGTTCGCGTCCTCTCGCGCTTCCTGCGACTCTGGGCCGTGCCTTGACGACCTTACCCTCGAGACGCACCTTGGCAGCATGATCCGCCCCCAGCGCAACGCCGTTACGCCCAAACTTCTTGAGCACCCGTCTCTCCTGGCGCTCTTTGTACGTCGGGACCTCCCTATTCTTCCTTCTCCTCCTACGTGAGCGGTAGGTCCCGCCGCAGAGATGTTCCGCAGGCACCTCATCGCTGCACACTTGGCGATGCTCCCACTCGCCAGTGCCCAGATTCGCACCGCGACCCCATACCCCGTCGCCTGTATACCCCGTGCCCCATATCTCGCGCATCTGCCCAGCATACTGATTACGCACGGCCCAAAACGCGCGCGAGTGGTTCATCTGCTTGCAATGCGCCAGCTCGTGCATCATGACCATCTGGACGTACTCAAAGGGCAACCAGTGGCCCGTTGTCCTCGATCGCAGGACCAGCTGGATCACCTCCCCGGCGTTGAAGTTGCGCCCTACAAATTCGCGGTTCGGCTCGTACTCCTCCAGTGATGTGACTGAGAGGTGATGTCTACGCATGACGGGCACTGTGCTCGTCAGCACCAATTCGCCACAATGTGAATTGGGGCGTAGCCTACGCCGTACTCACCACATTGCGCTGCGATCCTCTCCAGAAACTGCTGGGAGATGGTCTCGCTGGGCCCCGGGAGCGGCTTGATGAAGACAATGTTGGGATTCGGCTGGGATCGCTTGGCATTGAGTCGCTGTATGCCTATTGGCATGGTGGTATGGTGGTGCGCTGCGTCCGTGTCTTTGCAGCTTGGATATCGACGTCCAATTGATTCAGGGAAGGTAATTCTGTGGCGGCGCGTGGTGGCGTGCATGGCGGCGGTTGTGGCGACGCTCTGTCACGCGAAACCAGGTGACTGACTTGTGGGTCGGCTCTGTTAGCTATGCGCCGCTGCCATTGGAAAAACTAGGCGCAAAGTTGCACTAATCACGTGCGCTATTCTATGCTTCAAAGCTTTAGGGGGTTGTCGACAGCTGATATAACACCACTGTGTCGCTTAGCAGTCCCAGTCCCGGCCGTACCTGTATTCAAGCTTTACTTCGCAAGCTTTACGGCGCTGGCGTAGCTGCACTTGGAGAAATTACCCATCCATGATGCATCGAATAAGGTATGTCAACGTCAAGACACGTCTTCTCACTATTCTGTGGCTCCTCGTCTTTCACAAGACATGCATGCAGGCATGCGCACTCCGTAGCCAACTTGGGCCAGCCAGGTGCGACATGCTTTAGCGCCCCCACGCCCGCGTCTTTCACACTCCGCGGTTCATAAATGTGTCTGGGGGCTTCATTATCAACTTTGGCCATTCACTGAGCAAACAATACCAACCACGTCTTGCGAAGGATCCATCCAATGTTGATGATTCCTGCAACCGGTGGTTGTCTTGAGTGCAGGCCGAGAACAACAGCATCGTATTTACTTAAGTAGCAGCTCTCAGCAAGACCTCGAATGTAGGCTATGCGGGTGAGAAGATCTAGATCTGGTAGTGGGCCCCGGTGCCAGTTGTCAAGCCCATGGCAGGCTTCCCACCCAGTTGTCTACACGGCACCAGGGGCAGGGGCACTGCCACTAACAGCGATGGCGACATCGCCGCCCTCTTTGGGCCCCTGAGCACACCATCGCGCTTAACCTGCTTGGGCGTCAGTATGTACATATCGTTCTCACCTCTCCTACTTGGTTCTGTCCCTTTCATCCGTTTCTTTCTGTCCCTCTCCACCGCTTCTCACGCTGTTCCTCATCATGTGCGGGATCTCTTCGACAACGGCCTCCATGTTGCACGTGAGAAGAACGACAGGCAGATGATGGAGGAATGCTGTGCTTGGACACCATCCTTTGACGGTGGTCAGATAGCATCTCGGCATTAGAGTTCGGGACTTGAATCTTGCCTCATGGTGCACTGTAGTCAAGGTTCAGCTTGGAGGCTGGCCCAAATCTTTGGGGTGAAGCCAAAGGGAGCTGAAAGGTGCGCCTCAGGTGACCTGAACGAAGCAGGGAGCCACGCGTTCAACCCAGGAGCAGAGAGTTTTGATGAGGCATCACCGGGAACAGCAGCGTTGTTTCTCGACCAATGTGACGAGAGGCAGACATTCAGCGCCTACATCGAATCACTTTTCCCCGTCGCTTGCTGGATCAGGCACTACAACATGCAGTGGCTCGCTGGTGATCTCATCGCCGGCATCACCACGGGCGCCATCGTCGTACCCCAAGGCATGGCTTATGCTGCACTGGCGAAGCTTGCACCCGAATTTGGCTTATATTCCTCCTTCATGGGAGTCGTCGTCTACTGGATCTTCGGAACCTCGAAGGATATATCCATCGGGCCTGTTGCCGTGTTGTCCACTGTTGTGGGAGGCGTCGTCCAAGACATCACGTCTCATCCTGACGCCAAAGACATCCCAGCTCATGTGGTTGCTTCAGCCTTGTCTGTCGTTACTGGACTAGTCGTCCTATCAGTCGGAATACTGCGCTGCGGCTGGGTAGTTGACTTGGTTTCCGTCACCACACTCTCGGCCTTTACGACGGGCTCTGCCTTCACCATTGCGGCGAGTCAGCTCCCGTCTTTATTGGGCTTGACCGGGTTCTCCAGCAGAGATCCCGCATATAGAATCATTATGAATACCCTCGAGCATCTTCATAACACGAGGCTGGATGCATTGATGGGTCTGACGGCCCTTTTCGTTCTCCATGTGCTTCGCCGTATGCTGACGGCTCTTGCTCAACGCTATCCAGCGCATGGGCGACTTTTGTTTTTGGTCAACACCATGCGCACTGTCTTTGTCATTCTGTTTTGCACCTTGATCAGCTGGCTGGTCAACATGCCAAGGAGACACGATCCTTTGTTCCGTATCGTGGGCAATGTGCCGAGTGGTCAGTACTAATCACATCTTATTCTTGTTGAGCGGTAATAACAATCTCGAACATCTCAGGGTTTCGCCACGTTGCGACACCGAAGCTTCCAAGTACGATCTTGTTACGCTTTGCCTCTCATCTGCCCGCTACTGTCATTGTCATGTTGGCGGAACACATCGCAATCTCGAAATCCTTTGGTCGAGTCAACAACTATTCAATCGACCCGTCTCAAGAAATGGTCGCTATTGGTTTCGTCAACATCTTGGGTCCGCTTCTAGGCGCCTACCCTACGACTGGGTCTTTCAGTCGCACCGCTATTCAGTCCAAAGCTGGTGCTCGTACCCCAGCTGCAGGGCTCGTCGCGGGCATGGTCGTCCTTTTGGCAACCTACTGTCTGACTGCCGTCTTCTACTACATCCCGATGGCCGCCTTAGCAGCCGTCGTGATTCACGCCGTGGGAGACCTTGTCACCTCTCCGAACGTTGTATATCAGTTCTGGAGGATTTCCCCCGCCGAAGTACTCGTTTTCTTCTCGAGCGTGTCAGTCAGCATATTCGCCGGGATCGAGAATGGGCTGTATACATCCGTTGTCCTTTCGGCGGTTGTCCTCTTATATCACATGGTGAAGGCGTGCGGTCGTGTACCTGGTCAACGGCGGTACATCGCTGTTCTCGGCGATAATGTCGTCAAACAGCATTCTAACGATCTTGATGGGCAATATGGTACATTTGACCAGCCGCTTAAGAAAAATGCAAATCCCTCATCATCTTGTCCGTCACTCTTCTTCGACGATGAGCCACGTCATGGACTAAACATGCAGAGTCCTTGCCCTGGTATCTTCTTCTACCAACTTTCAGGTCATTTGACTTACCTGAACGCCAATAATTCCTTGAACCATCTGGCCACTTGGATCATGACGCACACGAGACGTTCGACCCCGGAAGTTGTTGTGCGATCTGGTGACCGGCCCTGGAACAACACTCGTGGAAAATCCGCGGAATCACGTCAGGATACGACAATCGGTTTACGTCCCATTCTAAAAGCTGTAGTGTTGGATTTCAGTCGCGTCTTAAGCATCGATGTGACTGCTTTGCAGCGCCTAGTTGATGTGCGACACCAGCTCGATCTTTACGCGGCCCCAGGGACGGTTGATTGGCATATTTCTGGCATGAACGACGGCCGAATGCTGAGGGCCCTGAACACTATGGGGTTTGAAGCTCCGACAACGATGAACCGACCATGTCCATCGGCCGAGGGAACAGAGGAGTGAGATACGTTCATATCGGTAGACTTGTTGTGTTCTGAGATGTTTAATATTTGACCGCGGACCCCTTCAAGTTCTTTTCGTGGATCACCGCTGGATGCAGGTCATCGAGGTTGTGAGTTAAGATCCGGACTGAACGTAGCACAGACCGGCGGATGAGTCGATTGGTAGTTCGGCAAAAAGTTGTCGTGGCATGGTGCTTTACGAAGCCGGTCATTTGGTCAATCATGGCAGTGTCTTGCGCGATCACAAATGCAGTCTGCAATTATCATCTTTCCGACGAGCCTTCTCGTGAGTCACCAATAGCAGCATCAGGATTTTCCTCACGCGCGCAAGAGACCCGGGAGCCGCGGCAATGCATACTACCGATAAGTTGGTCGGACAAGACTGCTTTGATTCGTGACACTCAAGCACACCGTTGCGCCGTGATCCTAGCTGCTGTGCAATGCGCAGCTTCATTCAAACAAGAAATAGCCGCGCGACAAGGGTCCCTTCCCCTTTCCTTCCTTGTACCGACGTGCAAGTCTTTCGGCTTTTGCTCCAGTCGTAGACTTGCCTGCCGCCGCTTTAAGAGCCCCGCCAAGCCCGGTCGGTGGTGTTGGTCGAAAGTCTCGGCAACTGATGCGCCGTCCAACAGGTCAATCAACACTCCTGGCCTGATCCGTGCGGAGTTCGTCTGCCTCGAAAGAAAAGCGCGATGCTACCTGCACTACTAAAGAATGTATCAAGAGGCGCACCCTCGAGTGCCTCGCGCCGCCCTGTGTCAGCCCGATCATCGACGGGCTCGCGGATACATATGAGTACGCTGCCGCAGATGTGACTCTCATCCATTTTCTTCCTTCTCGTACAAGGCCTGAAGCTGTGCGACCATCTCTTTTACACCCTGTGTTTGGCCATCAGTGTCATCTACAATCTACAATGAGCCGATACTTTTCTACAACAGCCCGGGCGCTGCTCAATTTCATCTGGAGAGGCACTGAGGCCATCGCCCACTACGAGACAGCTGCCCGCAGAAAGATCACCAGGAATCCAAGACTGATCGACGTCGATACCGTTGAGATGGCGTAAGTGGACTGTCTCGCCAGATTTGTGCCCAAGACTGAGCATAGCTAGCGGGAGGCCACACACATCTAGCAAAGACCCGAACCTTCATGTGTCCGGGCAAATTTTCAAAGACGGCAAGCGTGTGACGTCTGTACATGTTTATGAAGACGGCACGGTTCAATACTCCAAAGCAAGCTACAATGAGTCTCAAGATGAATAAGTGACGAATGCCGAGGTGACCCACGGCCTGCCTGTTGCGAGCAAAATGGTGTGCTGGCTCAGACATGAGATCCAAAATATCTGCCGTGCACGGTATCCTACGTCGCATTTTGAGGCATGCGCGCGCAGCACGTTCATGAAGGTAACAAAGGGGTTTTCCGTCCGGGTAGGGGGGGGGGATAAGCTGGGTGATATCCCCAGGCAGTATCTCAATCGAAGCTTGCTTCGACTTCGCTGGGACTTTTTGAATACATAATAAAGTAACTGAGTGGTCTGTTCTGTTCTTTCATTCAGAGAGTGAAAAACACAATTCGTATATTGCGAATCCCAGGTTAAACATGATGCTATGAATCCTCGTTGAGCCATGGGTCTTCGAGCAGCTCCTTTGCGGTGCGACGCTCAGATGGATCCCACGCCATCATTTTTCTTACAAATTCAATAAATTTGCTCTTCTCCTCGCCACTTATTTCATTGACTGCTTCCCGAAAGCTGAAGGCCTTGGGGACCAACTCGGGCTGCTTGAAAGTGCCTGTGTACAAATCAGTGAGCGTAGTACCAGTTAATGTCAGCCTAGACCGACCATCTGAATTGAAGAACATGGAGCTTCTTCGACCGCCGACGACCATGTGCTCAGGGGGTGGTCCCAAAAGGGCGATCAGTTGCGCGAGATGCAGCATGTCGTCATACTCCTTGTTCTTTAACGAAACAAAGGGTCTAAATAGACTTGTCCCTTCGAGGAGATCCCAGAGCTTCGAGGAGGTTGATCAGCATGAGTTGAGGGTGTGTAGCATTCGGATCTTACCAAGACACCAAGATTCCAAATATCTGCGCTATAACTGTATCCAATATCAAGAATAACTTCTGGAGCTCGGAAGACTTCCACTTGGATGGGACCAGAATGAGTCGTGTTCCCGGACACTGCTAGATCAAAATCCGTGATCTGGACCGTCGCAAACGGTTTCAAAAGCTTCCCGTAGTTATTTCGTGCTAGGTAAATGGTCCGCTCGTCCATTACCTTTTGTGGTAGCGGGTTGATGTACTCATCACGAACGTCCCTTTCCAAAATGCCGGGATCCTCAACCTTGATCATCAGATTGTCTAATTTCAGATCTGATTCGGAGTCAGTGAGCCAAATGTGCGACGCCGATTCCGTCTTCTGCGTACCTGTATGTATAATTTGGCATTCAGAATGAAGGTAGTCGATGCCTTGGAGCATCATTTGTATCATCACCTTGAGAACATCGCTTGGTATCACACCTCCTATCCATCTCTTACGATAAAGCCACAGCGGCTCCCGTAGGGGCTGATGGACGAGGCATTGGTGAGGTCTCCCGTCACTTCCAGCAATGGTGAAAGAATCATAGAGCCTCCGGACAAAGTGATGGCCAACATGACTCGTTGTCATGCGCGAAATGTGTTGAAGGATGGAAAGCTCGTCATTGGCGGCTTTTGAGCGACAGTGGTGACGCGTGGAGCTTATTTTGATGGCAACATATTGCTCCTTGGACCAGCGCCAACTGCAAAAGGCAAAAAGGTCAGTTGAGTAGACGGCCATGAGAAGTCGGAAATGAATAACCGATGCAGATCCCTGGCCAGCCAGACCGTAGAACTAGCCCCGTGGCCTAATTTCGTAGCTAGTTGATATCTTCCATTGTGAAGTACTTGACCGAGCTGAGCAGGGTAGAAATGCCGAGCATCGTAGTATGGAGAGGTTTCTTCCTCGACAAGCGCAGAGGCATCAAGTCGGGGGGCGATTGCGGGTGATGGTGGCCAGGGAGATTGATAGAGACTCAGTAGCGCTTTCCGAGGCTTGAACAAATACATTTTAGAGATGGATACCGGCGTATCGTACTCATTATAGGGAAACCATGTTCGATCTTGTTTCATCCGTTCATTCATCCATCATGTCCGCTGACTCAGCGTGATGCACCTCAGAAGCAGAAGGTACTGAGCAATTACTTGTTTCTCGTTCTTGCCGTACCAAACCCCCCCCACCCCTCCTAACTAAACCCATCTACACCCACCGTAGCAGCCAATAGCGGGCTGTTGGGCCACACAAACGTCCGAGTCGACGCGACGCGCTGGTCTTCCTGCATCACCAACTGCACGACAACACGGACAGAAGCATCAATCAACATCGCCTTCCACAGGCGATCCCAGGCACTTTGCGGCCCCAGCCACGGCCATGCCGAGTCCCTCGCGAGAGGCCAATCCCATCACCTCTTCTCAAAATCCATCTCTTGGACGCATTGGCGATGTACAGGCCCCTCCGTCGCCGCGAACACACCGGGCTCTGCGACGTCTTCAGTCCGCCCATAACCTGGGCGCAGCCCGAGCATCGAATCAGCCATCGCTCATTACACAGCAGCGGCGAGACTTGCAGCGCAACGCCTCGCCCACCCGGGATCCGAAAGCTTGCCGTTCGTACCAACGCGGCCGCGCCAACAGTGATACGGCCCCGACACCGGTGCCTTTGAACCCTAATGCTGCGGGCGCTGTTGCGGGCGCCAACAAGCGCGCTGGGTTGAAGAAACCCGTCTTCTCGCACGGAAACCTGTCGCTTCAGCAGCTGTTTCGAGATGGTCCCGGCGACGGCGACTTTCTCGGCGCACTGGAAAGCGCAAGGTGGAAGGTCATTGACGAAGGGATAAAGAGTGCGGAGGACGGCATGGTATAGTTTGAAGCCTCTCGTCTGGTGGCTCTCGGACCTTGTTAATGATGGTGCAGTCGTCTTTGAGGATGTACGTCTGGCTGGTCTTGTTGGAGGCTCCCATATTGTCGACAGATGATTATCTCTCGTTGATCCATCGCGGACCTTCACCAGCGTATGCCAAAATACGCAACGACACCTTCCGGACTTTGACAACAGATCCTCTTTTCCGACGACGGGTGAGCGAAGCGAGCCTCATTCGTCTTCTAAATGCTGTGGCCTGGAGGCTGCACGACGCCAAGGAGGAGCAACGACAGGCAAGTCGCCCCAGCAGCAGTCACTCATCCGCTCCGGCGAGACGCAGTTTCGGAGGCAGTGTGTCTGGTCATTCTCAGGCTAGTACGTGTCATTGTAATATCTCCTTCACTATCCTCCTCCGCTGTCCTCTTCTACATCAACGTCTCTGTAAAGCCTCCTTCGAACGCTGACCACGACGCTTTTGTAGAGTCCGGCACCGTATCAGAGCCTGGCACGTACGTACAGGGCATGAATGTCTTGGCCGCGCCGTTTCTGTATGCTGCCCGAAGCGAGGCTGAAGCATTCGTCGCTTTTCATTGTCTCCTCACCAAGGAGTGTCCAGCGTACATCCGGGGCGCCATGGACGGCGTTCATCGCGGACTTGCCCTCGTCGACAAGGTCTTGGCCATCGTCGACCCCAAACTAAGCATGTATCTCACGGCAAAAGGTCTCTCGGCCGAAATCTACGCTTTTCCGTCCGTCTTGACCCTGTGCGCATGTACACCTCCGCTGCCGGAGGTGCTGCGGCTGTGGGACTTTCTGTTTGCCTACGGACCGCATTTGAACATTGTCTGCATTGTGGCGCAGCTGACCGCCATGAGGTCGCAGATACTCCAATCTCCAAGGTCCGTCTCAATCATTGCGGTCACTCATTTCAGTGAATTGCAAACTAACTTGAGTAGTCCAAACAAGGTTCTTCGATCATTTCCACCCCTGAATGCCGACCTGATCAAGAGTGTGACGATTGGCATCATCAAGAAAATCCCTGATGATATCTACGGAGACATTGCGAGCCATGCAATGTGACCGCGAAATGATATGGATGCCACATCGATCAGGATGCTGTCCTGAACCACCAGCAGTGCTTTCAAACCGAGACGAAGCGCAATGACTTCAAATCAGATATAAATGATGAGTATGATGACGTAGAGAGACGGCTAGGCGACGATTGGTAGTTTGCAGGCACTGACAATCACAAAGTCCCAGCAGCGCTGGCCATCCGTGAATTCAAGAACTGGAGCGCAGGTCTCGGAAATAAAAGTCTTTTGTATGGTACCGTGGCCCTAGCGATGCTGCCTGACTCAGCCCGGCTATGCATTCATCACTAGATCCCAGTCCGCGCATGGGACATTGAAGAGGCAAGTAGGTAAACCAATGCACAGTCGCAACACCGATCACATTGTTGAATCGTCTCCGCACATGAATCAAATGGTCATCGCAGTCGGCGTTGTAACCAATAATTTCGGCTTGTCATTGAAAGCGGCGGACATGGAACCAACTCACTCCAAGATGGGCAGCAATGTACAATAAAACCAGTCCCGGCCGGTCCATCATTGGATTGCGTCCGCGTTGGACAAATATTTGACTAAAAGAAAAAATAAGAGCCACTTATGGCCTCTAGGTCTGGAGTCGGGTTTCTAACCGTCTATTCCAAGTTGTACAACAGAAAATGGAGACCAGTTAGGTGCTGGTAACGCCAGTAAATGCTCAGGAATAAAAAAGGTATCAAGCCCCGAACTCGTCAGCGTATATCTGATGATTCTGTGCTCCAGAAAATTGCTCTCTGCTGATGTTGCCTCCCTGGCTCATCTCCCACATAGCCACTTGAATTGGTCCCGATGAGTATCAGTATGCTGGACAGCCGCCCTCGGCGCGATGGAAAGCGTTGGAGAAGAACTTTTGCATGGCAGTGTAGTGAAACAGGATGCCGCCCAGGACGGCGGCATGCCACAGGTTGTGACTTCCGCCGACGTAGTCAAACATGCCGGGCCACCAGCGCTCGGGGATCTTGCTGGCGTAGACGACGGCGCCGCCGAAATATACCAGGATGGACTTGAGGATGGGGGAGTAAAAAGTGATGACAAAGTCGGGGCCGTGCGTGATGGACAGTTGCAACATGGGCATGAAGCCGGTGAGGGCGAGGCCGACGAAGAAGGCCACGCGCGTCCAGGACTGGTCGGTTCCGTTGAACTTGGGGTGCCAGGGGAGGATGACGCCGCCGATGCCAAGCCCAGCCGTCAGCAGCATGTATATCCAGCGGCTGATGGGATCGCAGTAGAAGGCCGTGTACTCGGTAGTCATGATGGAGGCGGCGATCAGCAGAGAGATGCCGGTATAATCGACGCAGGCGAAGATGGAGATGGCGTTGATGTCGGCGACGGCGTTCATGGTGTGCCAGATGGTGGAGCAGACGAGCGTCAGACAGGCCATGGCGAAGAAGACGGCGGCCACGACCACGTCGCTCTTGGAGCTGAGCGAGAAGTTGGCGCTGGTCGGGTAGAAGTACAGGGCGACGGCGAGGACTAGGAAGAAGCCAATGACGTGGGACCAGATGTTGAAGAACTCGTTGGACATGTTGAAGGCCGACTGGACGCACTCGATCTTGGTCTCGGTGAAGCGGTAGCCCTTTGTGATGTGCGGATTGTTCTGCCACGGCATGGGCAGCTCGTGGTAGTGCAGCAGACGTGTGTCTCTGGCCTTGGCGATGGCCTGCTGGATGTGCTCTTCAAGGGACAGGGCGGCTCGTCTCGCGCGCTCTAGCCCCTCGTCCACGACGCCTCTGGCCCTCTCGATGCTTTCGTTGGCGACACGTCGACCCTCGTCCATCAAGGCCTCGGCGGCGGCAGTGGCGGCATGGGTGAGCCCTTGCTCGCGCACCTTGTGCGCGCGAGCCTCAAACTCGGACAGCATGCCCTCGAGTAGATCGACGCCCAGGCGAGCCTTCTCGTGCAGCGACTCGGTGGCCGTCAGGGTCTCCTGGTAGCGCATCTCGAGCGTCTCGACCATGATCTGCAGCCGACGTCTGCCGGCGCCGATGACCTCCTCCGAGGCCTGCGAGCAGCGTGTCCTCACAGCTTGCAGAGTGAAGAAGGCGCGGGAGAAGGTGTAATCCTTGACGAGATCGCCATAGTAGCTCTCGATAAAGTCCAGGCGGCGTTCCAGCTCCGAGAGGAACAAATCCACCTTGAGCAGCAGCCCTTCCTCGCCGTCCATGATGGTCTCGACGATGGATTTCCGCCGGGGCAGAAAGAAGGAGTGCCGCCGTCGAGGGTGCTGCTGCTGGTGATCCAATTGTGGACGCTGGTGTGCGTCGACGCCGGAAGCAATGGCGGCGTCGGCCGGCTTGTCGTCTTCACGCGTCAGCTTGTAGCCGCAGGCCGACGTGACGGCCGTGGTCACGTCACTCATGGTGAGGAGAGATGGAAGAATCTGGGTGGACCGGCATAACCGAGGAGGAGGCGGCCGTCTCCTTTCCGGGCGTCTTGTTTGTCTTCTGTGCTCGGATGCCAGTTGGAGTGCAACAGCCGGCCATCCCCCAACGCCGGTTCGTGTGGCGAAATTTTGGGTGGGAGCGGTAATAACCAATCCCGTGGGGGAAAGTGCAAGGCAAGTCGGTCAATAAGGCACAACAAGAATGCCCACGAGCGGAACCAACAGCGGATCATTGGTCGAGCCAAGAAAACTGGGGCGGATGTGACAAGCGGCAGGGCGTCAAAGCTGAGGGCGGGGGGGGACGAATGAACGAATAATTTGAATGAATGATGGCGACCAGGGTACACCATTCCGTGCCATCAGTGTCACGGCGGCTGGGCGGCAGGACAAAGAAAAGAGGTTCCCAACTCCCAACGCGCATGGCCATGGTCCCTCAACGCGGCGGCATCAAACCTCGCCGACGAATCGACGCACACACACACGTATGTATCTACACCCTGAGACTGACATCAGCATCAGCCGTGACCACATGACCGCCAGCCTCGCCAAGACGTCATCCGTTGGTCTCGCCAAGTCGCACTGTTGCCCAAAAAACACATCAACCCAGCAGGAATTCTACACGACGCGCTTAAGTTCCATCGCCGCCGAAACGCTAACCCCGAGTTGGAACTCCCCCTTCCTTCATGGCACCTCACCTCACCCGATGCCGTCGATAGCATGACGGAAAACACGTGGGAAGCGGCATTTTAGCGCGAGCGCCTCTTGGCTGCCCCGTCGTACATTGGGCAACTACATATATCGACGTGTCCAGCGTCACTGTCCCATGCGTAAAACCCATCTCCTTGATGGCATGAGAGGCGTCAATCGTGGGCCAACGTGGATTGTGGGCCAGTCGTACATATCATAATCATGAAGTACACTTCAAGCGCAAATGACTAAGGGTCCAAGGATTCCCGAAGGTTACTTGCTTTACAGCCGACTGGGCAGACCCGCGGCTTGCGTCTGACGCCTGCTTGTAGATGCATGCATGGGTCTCAATGATAGAGATCTGGCAATATAGTAGACGGCTTCCCGCCACGACTTCTCCGCGCTTCGTACTTGGTATGACGCCGAGTATGGAGAATAGAAGAACCTTTGGTACTACCGCAATTCTTTTGATGGACATGGGGCCGATGATATCCTTTTGGACTGACCGGCATTCAGAAGTATCACGCACAACTGATGATCCTGCGCTTGGGCAGCGAAGGTACAACTATGCTTTCTGGCCACCAAAATAAGACTTCCAGCGATACACGTCTGTTGTTTCCAAACGCAGACACCCAGTCTCGTGCTTGAATCCTCCATCTATCGGATATGCCGCCAACTCTCGAGGGGTCCGTCTATGGATATGAAGGCCATGTCTCGTTTCATCCTTCATGTTAGTCCTGATCTAGACGCACCGCAGGGCTGTTTCGCATAAAATTCAAGTCGACCTTGTGACCGAGTAGCTCCCGAATGTTGGAGATACCGTACTTGATCATTGTGGGGCGTTCGAGTGACAAGCCCCAGCCAAAAACTCGCATATCCTTACTGTGAGCCATGTCAGTATATTGAAAAAAACAGAATGCCAAGTGAGATAGAGCTTACGGAAAGCCCATTGCCTCGAGCATTTCAGCGCGAAACATGCCGCTATTGCCGATTTCCACCAGCTTGCCCAATCCCTTGTCTACTTTGAAGTCAGCCCCATCCCTCCTCTCTCAAAATCAAATTTCGCCGACTCGACCGTGCGACTTACGATACGAGAAGATCTCCATGCTTGGCTCGGTGTCTATCATGCCAAATGTTAGATCATTATTCTCGTGGCACGAGTCTCGAGAGCTACTGACAGGGATTGTAGGCACACTTGTATTTGAGGTCTTTGATGCCCATTTTGCCGAAGAAAATGTCCATGAACTGAAAGTTGTCAGCTTTCCGGACCGAAACACCCATGCATTTCATCATCACGGTGCTCACCTCCATGAGCCCCCCCAGAGTCAAGTCGTAGTCGGCAATGACACCTTCCACCTGGTGGAATTCGGCCAAGTGAGTGGCATCGACTGTCTCGTTGCGAAAGACGCGATCGATAGAGAAGTACCGTGCTGGTGGCGGACGCCCATCAGGTCCCTTCTGCTGCGCCAGTTTGTACAGCATGTTTGTACTGATGGCTGTTGTGTGTGTTCGCAGCACAAGCTTTCGGGCTTCCTCTCCCGACCACGGGTATCGATATCCTATCGAGCCGTACTTACCGTCCTGTCAAAGAGCTTCAGTACTGAAAAACGAGCGGCTGACGTGTCAATTGGTCCAAGAGCAATCGTACCTGGTGCACATCCTTGATGTTTTCCCAATAGGTCTTGTAGCCGGCATTGTCGCTGGAACTCTCGTCTCGTGGCAGATCTGCTTCCTTGGGATCTGATACGTAGAACTATAGAGTTTTGATTAATGGACCTCATCATCCCCGCCACTCCTCAAGACGAAAGGATCGAGCGCACGTACGGTGTCTTGCATATCACGAGCCGGATGTTGTTGCGGCACGAAGAGCGCGTCAAAGTTCCAGAAACCAGTTTCTACGTATCTTGACGTGATGTGTTAGCTGAATACCCCATGGCGCACACGCACACGCACAAGCACGTGTCCGGACCCTCGGTACATACTTGTTTGTAGGCATTTCTTGGAAACCCATCTCGAAAAAGATGTGTCTGAGTTCGGCTCGGACTTTGTTCAAGGGATGCAGAGCACCAGAGTGTTGATCTGCGCCTAGAGCTTTGAAATTATACCCTTTGAATGTAGCAGTCTTCCATGCGCCGCTGGCAAGCATGTCTGCAGTCAAGTCGGTGGCGACCTCGGGGATGCTCAAGGCAAACTTGTTGCCCTTCTCAAATTTGAAGCTGATGACCTTTTGCATCCTGACGAGCTTGCGCTTCCTCAGTTCAGCTAGAGTCTTGGCATCGGGGTATGTCCGTGTCGACAGTATGGTCTGCATCTGTTCCTTGGTTGTGTCTTGAATCGATTCTTTCTGAGGCACAGAGTATGTTAGTCGAATCGCCTTCTTATCTCATCATGATGCTCGTTCTGTGATGTTCGGTCGGTACTCACGGCAGCCTTGAATCGGCCATCTGCAATATCCGTCAGCCTTCAGATCCGAATCCGCAGTATGACGGGAGCTGTGGAAGCAACACTCCTGACCTTGAGTTTTTGAAATCCATTTATCTCGAAAAGCTCGACCCTGGCCAATCTTGACGACGTTCTTGTCTCCAATGGCCTTTTCCAGTTCTTGAAGGGTCAAACCCTCGACAGCGGCACTTAATGCCGCAAAGACACGGGCTTCGTGGCTGCCATTGGCGGCAATTTGCTCGCCCTCTGGTTCCAAAAGAGCCTCTTCTCTGTCCAAGGTCTCGTATTTGACCATGTCACGCGAGGCAAGTCTGTCGAGAGCGCCTTTAATTTCGGTGGAAGGCGTCGCGGGGAAGCAATCGGATGAGAGAAGGGGCGACTGGGCATCGAGCGCATGGAGAATCTGTGTGGCCAGATCGCGCACCTGGCCGTCGGAGGCAGCTGCCGCCATGTTGTCGGTTAGGGGGGGGGGGGGGGGGTGTTGCGGTATTTGTGGGGGAAGAGGGTTGAGGAGTTTTTGTTTTGTACGAATTTAGTTT
>JARJRV010000304.1:0-10440 GCA_030783925.1 Aschersonia sp. MBC 735 | reverse complement strand
CAATAACGCCGAGCTTTCGCCAAGAAGCGGGACATCCATCAATCACTGCTTGTTCGGAACGTGTTCGTCGTTCTTTGCACAGCCACAGAGCTGAGTGGATGTCGATGTCGACCCGAAAACATCATGTGTCTCACCGGTGTCTTTGCAAAGAAAACGCGAACACGGCGTACGGTATGCAGGGCAGGCAGACAACTTGGTGGTCGTCATTATTTCTGATCAAGTGGCTTCGATCTCACATCGCCGACTTAACGTGTACATACTGCTTCAGCCTGGCCCCAGGTAGCCCTGATGGGCTTTCCGTATGGTGCACGCCGCCTGCACGACTGAAGATGGCTACATTGCCTCGATTGCGCCCCAAAACTCTCATCCTTGATATAGGGAAGAGCCATGCGATGCCAAGTCCCTTGGAAGTGAGGAAAGCCGCGTCTGCGACATCCGGACTCTTTGACTACAACTCGTTCAGAATTGATGACGAAGCACGACGATCACGTCAGATGGAAGAAATCGGAAGAATCCGGGTTTCATCAAGTCAAAGGCCGCATTTTCTGGCATTTTCTCACGTAGCCCCGTGGCAACCCTGTTATTCGGCCCCCGAATGCGTAACCGACTGATGCGTGTGGGTGCCAGGTTCGGCGCTGCTTGAAGTCGCCGATTGTGAAGTTGGATGAACTTACACCAATGATAGTGTGGCTCAGCTGCAACGTGCCCAAGCTGTCGGGCGAGTCGCAGATGAAAGTTCTTCTTAGTCTCGGGGTTCGGGGATGAATGGACACTTTGTGCAAAGTGCTCGTCCAATGTTAAGCCATGTTGCGTCCCGGTTCTGTGCCATGTGACCCTCATTTTGCGGCCTGGGCAGCCCAAATAAAAGGTGAAAAAAATGAACAGTCAAAAGGCCTCTCGTTGAAGTCGAGAGCTTTGTGCAGGGGCTCGCTCGAAAATCGGCAAAGCATGTTCCATCGCCTCTTTAAGCCACGATGACGTGTCTCAACGAAAATCTGTGTCACCGTCAAGATAGCGAGAGCTCTGCAGAGCATCATTCCTCAAACAGAACAGGGTGACGATTCAGCCAGGGCCGCTCAATATCATCATGTTTGAGCCGCTGGAACCGTGACGGCAATACGCGGAGGGATGGGTGGTAGCGAGAAATAGATGATTCATGGATGAAGAGCAGCCCGCATTGCTTTTCCTGGTAGGACAGATGGCAAAGAGTGACTGGTGGTCATTTCGACAAGACTGAGCAGTAATCTGTAGCGACAGCAGGCATCAATCATACTCATGATCAGGGCACGGACTTGTGCAACGCTACTCCAGCGCAAGGCGCGTCTGTCAAACGCGAGACTCGCGTCACCTGCGTCATTGAACTCAGCTCGTCGGACCGACAAGGCTGCCCTCATTGGAAATATAGCAAGCTCATTCGAGGATGATGCCTAGAATCGATTTTCGCACTCCGTACATGGTTGTATTTTCCTATTGCATTTCTCGTCGGCGTTTGTCGCGACTTTTGCCGAAGCAGCTACCCTAGAGACACTCGGGCTTTCAATGATTCAGGCATGAGAAGAAGCAAGTCGCGAAACATCTGCGACACGGCCATTCTGCGACACGGCCATTCTGCGACACGGCCATTCAATCGGCCAAGTCCTCAAATTATGACCGAGAAAATGCGAGAGAAGTGAAGATAGTTTCCCTCGCCCCAAGAGAAAATAAAAGCCCTCATACTGTAGTACGAAGTGCTGCAAGTCATCCTCAATCCGGATCACCTGGCCGCTCGACCTAATGCACGACTCCCACTCAAGGGACCCGAGGCTCGGCTGTACCCCATGGGGTAATGCGGAACGCTTCATTATGGTATTCCACAGATGGAAGTCGCCTCTGCATGTCTCCGGACAGGACAGAACGGCGTCGGGTGAAATGTGGACAGTCTATTGCCGCAATGTGGACAACCGATGGAGGAGCTTTCAAGTCATCATCCGTCCCTAGGATACCAGTCAGCGTGCAAACCACACTTTGCGCTTGCGATGGAGATTGGAAACTCGCTTGAAGGGGAAAATGGCGATGCTTGTCGTGTCTGATCCAGTCAAACGTAGATTCTCCTGAGTGGCGGTGATGATTCATCTCCTCGGCGTCCGCACATTGGCTCTGTTTGATGCACTCATTCCCACTGTCGACCCTTCCAACGACACGACGGAAGTCGGCACATAACTTCGCACGCGATCCCCAATTCCGTTGACCGTTATACTACAAGACAGTGAAGAGCGTCGGTCTGGCCGGACATACAGACTCAACACGAAAGTCAAAACGATGCTTAAGTCCTTAAAGTCCGACGCAGCCGGCCTTAAAAGAGGCTTGATGAAGCACCTCGTCCAATGTCCTTCACCAGACCCGGCATCAACATGGCTTCACCGGCGTCCACATGGCTCATTACCGGCGCGTCATCAGGCATAGGCAAAGCCCTCGCCCTTCACGCTCTTCGATCCGGGTCCAAAGTCATCGCAACGAGCCGCGACGTCGGCAAGGCGCAGGCGTCTTGTCCGGAACTGTCCGCCCACGGTCCCGCCGTCATCTGGAAAGAGCTCGACCCGGGGGCTCGTGACGCCTTTGAGCAGTTCTCCGAGTGCACTCGAGATCATGGCGTTGATGTGTTGGTCAATAATGCGGGCTACGCGTTCCTCGGCGCAGTGGAAGACACGAGGTTCGCTGCGACGACTGCCCTTCTTCGTGGACGTGAGAAGTGGCTGACCAGGACGCACGCATGTTTGAAGCGAGGACGAGATCCGGCAGCAAATGGAAGTCAATTTCTACGGGCCGTTGCGCACAATCAAGGCTTGCCTCCCGAGCATGCGAGCCAAGGGGTACGGGGAGATTGTCCTCATTAGTAGCGGAGCAGGGTGAGCGGCTCGACGCACCAACAAAAGCACCTCTCTGTAGTCAGAAACATGCTCACGAGGCATCTAGTTTTGTCGCTCGTCCCTCGCGGTCAACCTACGCAGCAAGCAAGTTCGCCATCGAGGCCGTTCATGAAGCGCTGTCGCGCGAAGTCGCCAGCTTCGGCATCAAAGTCCTCATAGCGGAACTCGGGGCCTTTCGCACCCCCTTTTCTACCAGGATCATGTCCCCAGCCAAGTACAGCGCGACGAATGGCGTGAGTGCCGCTTATTCCGGCACAGTGGTAGATGACGTCTTGTCGGCGACGCAGAACATGATGTCGCATCCGGACTTTGTCAAAGGGGATCCTGACAAGGCAGCTCGGGCTGTATACCAGGCCGTCACTGATGGCCATGACTATCTACGTATGCCCTTGGGGACGGATTGTTTGGAGGCGTGGGACAAGAAGCTGGAGGAGTTGCAAAGCGATCTTGTGGCTACTAGATCGATTGCTGCATCTACCGATGTGGATTGACGGGATGGAAGACGGCCACTCATTTATGCAGAAAGAGGATTCGTGTAGACAATAAAACGATAGGTATATGTACTTGTCATTGCATATATAAACTCATAACCCTAGGTATCATTCCATGTCCTTAATGCATGCATAACCTATGTACCGGATTGCGAGGAAGAAGAAGAAGAAGAAGATGAGAGAAATAAAGAACAGAAGAGAGATTGGACGTATCTAAAAAAACCCGCATGCTTTGCAGCATGCGCTGCACCACTACATGATCCATCCTCAAAAAATGCTCTGTCTTGCAAGGACCAAGCCCTAGAGAACAGAGAAACGAATAAATGACATGAGAAAGGAAACAGAAGAAAAAGAAAAGTAGGTTTTTCATTCCTCACTCGTAGTCAGGGATATGGTGGGTTTTAGAGAAGCTAACGAAACCGGCAGCGGGTCAGCAAACAGCCATGATACACACGATCTAAAGTCAATGAAAATCTTACCACACTCTTGCAGGTGTGCAGCCACAACCCCCCATTCACCCTGACCAAGTAGGCGCCGCGCAGGACCCAGCGCGACTCTGGCGAAAAGAGAATGATAAACATTTGGTTTTACTCCCAGTGTCTCCTGGGCGCTCTCCACCAAGGTGCTCTGTCGAAGTTGGGCGGCTCCCTTTTGAGGTTCCTATGATCTTTGGGAGGCGGAGGGACCGCTGATTGTGCAGCTTGCGTCGTCGTCGTAGGAGCCGGCGGACGACTGATGTGCGGATTTTTCGGCGGGGAGGACCGAGTCGGCACCGGACTGAAGGTCGGGGTATCTGCAGAGGACAGGGGACTGAGAGTAGGCGAGGGCTCTTGAGCAGTAACTGAGACTTCAGAACTACTGGGTGAAACTGTCTCGCTTGGGATGGCCCTTGACACCGTGATGCTTGCGAAGCCAGTGGACTGCAATGACGATGGGCTCGAAACGGGCGAAGTATCCAGACTGGAAAAGGAGGCCTGTGAGCTACTAATTGACGCTGGACTGGTCGCAGCAGCGCTGGGGGAAAACGTTGAAGCCGGGGTCGCTGAAAGCTCTGGACCAGACGTTGCAATTGAGAGCGCCGCATAAGACGCTGCAGCTGACGACTCCGGAATGAATGTTGGAGACTGCAAGCTGCTGACGGAAACCGAAACGCTCGACGTCGTTTGACTAGTTGCGATACTGGGTGACGATGCCGAGCTTGAGGTCTCTGAAGGCTGCAGGCTGGTCGTCGGAGCTGGCAAGCTAATCATCGACAAAGACAGGCTTGGCGTTTGAACGAACGCAATGCTGGAAGGTGAAGAGCTCGCGGTCAAGCTTGTAGACACTGACAGGCTTGGCGTTTGAACGGACGCAATGCTGGGTAGTGAAGAGCTCGCGGTCGAGCTTATAGACACTGACAGGCTTGGGGTTTGAACGAACGCAAGGCTGGACAGTGAAGAGCTCGCGGTCGAGCTTATAGACACTGACAGGCTTGGCGTTTGAACGGACGCAATGCTGGATGGTGAAGAGCTCGCGGTCAAGCTTGTAGACACTGACAGGCTTGGTGTTTGGATCAACTCAATACTGGCTGATAGTAAAGAGCTCGCGGTCAAGCTTGGAGTTAGTGACAGGCTTGGCGTTTGAACGGACGCAATGCTAGATGGTGAAGAGCTCGCGGTCAAGCTTGGAGTCAGTGACAGGCTTGGCGTTTGAACGAACGCAATGCTGGATGGTAAAGAGCTCGCGATCACGCTTATAGACAGTGACAGGCTTGACGTTTGAATGAGCTCAATACTAGCTGATGGTAAAGAGCTCGCGGTCAAGCTTGGAGTCAGAGACAGGCTTGGCGTTTGAACGGACGCAATGCTGGATGGTAAAGAGCTCGCGGTCAAGCTTGGAGTCAGAGACAGGCTTGGCGTTTGAACGAACGCAATGCTGGATGGTGAAGAGCTCGCGATCACGCTTATAGACAGTGAAAGGCTTGACGTTTCAATGAGCTCAATGCTAGCTGATGGTAAAGAGCTCGCGGTCAAGCTTGTTGACAGTGATGAGCTCGAAGAAAGTGTCAACGAGCTTGTAGACAGTGACAGGCTTGGCGTTTGAACGGACGCAATGCTGACGGATGGTAAAGAGCTCACGGTCAAGCTTGTTGACAGTGATGAGCTTGGGGAAAGTGTCAATGAGCTTGTAGACACTGACAGGCTTGGCGTTGCAACGGACGCAACGCTGGCGGATGGTAAGGAGCTCGCGGTTAAGCTTGCAGACAGTGACAGGCTTGGCGTTGCAACAGATGTAATGCTGGCGGATGGTAACGAGGTCAAGCTTATCGACAGTGACAGGCTTGGCGTTTCAATAGACGTAATGCTAGCGGATGGTAACGAGCTCGCGGTCAAGCTCGGAGACAGTGACAGGCTTGGCGCTTGAACGAATGCAATGCCGGTTGATGGTAGCGAGCTCGCAGTCAAGCTTGTAGACAGTGATAAGCTTGGGGAAGATGTCAATAAGCTTGCAGACAGTGATGAGCTTGCGGCCGGCGATGAGCTTTCAGAAAGTGACGATGCGCTCGCAGACAGTGATGAGCTAGGCGTCGCCGACAGCTCCAGGCTGGATGTTACGGTTTGTGAGATGCTACTGATTGACAGGGAAGGGCTCTGCGCTTGACTAGTTTTGGAACTCGGGAATAGCAATGAGCTCGGAGTAGCGATGCGCTCCAGACTGAAAGTCGGGAGCGGCGAGCTAGTACTCAATACTGATTGACTTGTTGTCGAGTCCGACAGTGTGATACTGGAAAATGGTAACGAGCTTGGAGTGGCAGGATAGACTGGACTTGAGATCAGAGTTTGTGAGGCGCTGATCGATGTTGGATTGCTTGTGGTCTGACTGGACGCTCTGCTCGCGGATGCTGCCGAGCTTGGGGTCGCTGCATTGCTGATTGACACTGATTGACTTGTTGTTTGACTGGACGTGGTGCTGCCGGTCGATGACAGCAAATTCGAGCTCGTCGAAAGATCAAGGCTGGGTAGTGGAGTTGGCGAACTGCTGGCAAGTTCTGAACTAGTCAATACTTGAATGGATGCAAAACTTGGTGCTACTGAGCCCGGGGCAGCTGTACTACTGCTTGAAGTCGATTGACTTGTTTGACTGGAGATTGGGCTGCTAGCAAGTGAGAGCGAGGTCGGCGCCTGTGAGCCACTGACTGATATCGCGCTGCTCGAAGCCTGTATGGACGCTGTACCACTAATGGACGACGATGAGCTGACGACTTGTGTGCTACTGATCGCGCTGCCTGTCGTTTGACTGAACGACTGCAAGCTCGGGGTGACCGAAGAATCAATGCTGGAGCTGACAGTGTCGAAGCTGCTGGGAGATATGCTGCTTATTCGCACCTGGCTCGAGAATGAAACGAAAGTAGATGAGGTTGACGACGAGGGGCTCAGTGTGGTCGAGGGCTCATTAGGGGGGCTTGAAGTCTGAGGAATGCTTTGCGGAATCGACGGACGAGTTTTGAGGATCGCTGCGACAAAAGTCGTTGGTAACGACAAGCTCGACGTGGCTGAGGGCTGAGAAAAGCTGCTGAGCGACACTGATGGGCTAGATACAACAAGACTTGTGGGCAAGGGCGATGTCGGAGCACTCGCAGTCGAAGCATCTGAAGATTCGATGGCCAGTGATTGACTCGATGATTGTAAAGACACAGTAGCGCTCGCAGATGGTAACGAGATCAAGGCACTGGACGACTGGGAACTCGTGCTTAAACTGCTGGATAATGCTGACTGGCTTGACATTGGAGTAAAAATGACAGCAGAAGCGATATCACTTGCAGACAGTGACGAAGTCAGGGCGCTGGATGGCTGAGAAGTTGCGCTCAAAGTGCTAGGTGATACTGATGAGATGGAAGCGCTGGGACTCGTGAGCGGCGATGAAGTCGGAGTCGTAGACGGCTGAGAACTCGTGCTTAAGCTGCTAGATAATGCTGACTGACTTGAAACTGGACTAAAGATGGCAGAGGCGATAGCGCTTGTAGACAGTGACGAAGTCAGGGCGCTGTATGGCTGAGAAGTTGCGCTCAGAGTGCTGGGTGACAGGGTTTGAATGGAAGCGCTGAGACTCGTGAGCGGTGATACAGTCGGAGTAGCAGAGGGCTGGGAAGTCGTGAGCGATGATGAAGTCGGAGTAGTTGACGGCTCAGAACTTGTGCTTAAGCTGCTGGATAAGGCTGATTGGCTTGAAATTGGACTAAAGATGGCAGCAGAGGCGATAGCGCTTATAGAGAGTGATGAAGTCAGAGCACTAGAAGGCTTAGAAATTACGCTTAAAGTACTGGGTAATCCTGATTGCACGGAAGTGCTTAGACTCGTGAGCGGCGATGAAGTCGGAGAAGCAGAGGGTTGAGAACTCGTGAGCGGTGATACAGTCGGAGTAGCAGAGGGCTGGGAAGTCATAAGCGATGATGAAGTTGGAGTAGTTGACGGCTCAGAACTCGTGCTTAAGCTGCTGGACAAGGCTGATTGGCTTGAAATTGGACTAAAGATGGCAGCAGAGGCGATAACGCTTGTCGACAAGGCCGGACCTGAGGTGACGGAAGCTTGAGAACTCGTGCTGAAGCTTGATGCTGTTTGGCTCGAGCCCTGGCTGGATGCGATGGAGACCGTGGACGAGAGCGAACTAGAAGTCACAGAATCCTGGGAACCCGTGCTCGTGCTGCTGGGCGACACTGATTGGCTCGGTGGCTGAGTAGATGCGACAGGACTTGAAGGTGATGACGAGATCAGGAGGGCTGAAAGCTGAAAAGTCGTGCTTGAGTCTATGCTGATCGAAGACTGTGAACTGGAGCTTGGAGACGCCGTTGGGACGGCAACGCTATTTGGTGATGCGGTGAGGCTGACGGGAGAAGGAGTCTTGAGACTAGAGCGCGAAGTCCTTCTGGAACGTGTGATACTTGCCGAGAGCGAGACTACGCCTGAACTGACAGTGGACTCAAGGCTAGAGATGGGAGTCGACGGAGAGGCAGTGACGCTACTTGGGAATGCGGCGAGGCTCACAATACTTGTAGCATCGGAGGCGGAGCTTGAAGACACTGCGGAATATGTGACGCTGGCAACTGACGTTGAGCTTACACTGACCGAGGACTTGAGACTAGTTGTAACGATCTCGGACGAGCTTGACGCGCTAGCAAATGTCGAAACGCCACTCGTAGCAGTCACAGACAGGGCCGAAACCGAGCTGAGAGTCTCGGTGGCTGCCGTGGTCTGAGTTGACGAGAATAATTGGCTCAGACTTGCTGAAGACTGAAGACTGAAGCTTGATGAAGAAGTTACTGAGGCGACGGAGCTTTGACCGGCTGAGAAATCGCTCACACTACTCGAGGGAGTGGATTGAGACTGCGCGAAGGAAGTAGAGCTCTCATTATCGATATCTGAAGAAGTGGCAGCCCCAGTGGCGCTAGTCGAGGTTCGCTGGCCAGAAGTGGCCAGTGACGCTGAAATCTTGAGACTAGCGGTCTTACGGCTGGCGCTTGCCGTAGGTCTCACGATTTTGATGGAGTACTGCTGGGTTGATTGACTGATGGTGCTGCTCGATGTCGACTGAGAAGATATAGCCGAGGCAGTGGAGCTCTGGATCTCGGTGGTAGACAAAGCAGAGCTGGACAACGCCTCAAGGCTTGTGCTCACGCTACTTGAAGTCGACTGGTCTGAGGTGACCGGTCTGCTCCTGGAACGCGGTGGGGGTCTCACTGACTGCACGGAGAATTCAGCGGTTGATTGGAAGCCAACACTACTCAAAAGTGACGGGGTCGACGTCGCCGAAAGAGCAGAGATCTGAGTATCGGCGACAGACGAGACCGGAGTACTTGCGCTGCTGCTGCTTAAGGAAGTCTGGGAAGATGCTGTCAACGGAGCTGAGGTTGCACTGACGCTGCTCGGGAGAGTCTGAGAAGACGAAACCGAGAGAGAAGAGCTTTGTAAACTGCTGATCGAGGAAGCGGAGCTTGAAGATACCGCCGTGGTCACGCTGCTGAAACTGGAAGGCGACGCACTGCTAGCTGATGTAGCTGAACTTTGATCGGCTGAGGCTCCAGCGCTGGCACTGCTCAAGAAAGACTGAGCAGACGCGACCAAGGAAGTGAAGCTTTGAGTACTAGGGCCACTGCTACTGAAACTCGAGCTCAATGTGCTGCTCGCCGATGCAGAGGATGTTTGACCTGCTGAATTCCCGGAGCTGGGTCCGCTGAAGGTTGGCTGGCCAGACGTGGCCGACGAAGTGACGCTCGTGACACTGGTTGCCTTGCTCAGTGTGTCGCTCGCCGGACCAGAAGAGTGGAAAGATCGCGAAACACTATAGCTAGACAATGCGGAGAGGCTCTGAATCGGCGCCGAGTTTGGCTCTGGGCCTGAAGCAGGAAAGAAATCATCATAACAGGTCTTTTGCTTGGGAGGCAAAGTCGGCGGCGAGCTGGTAGTTTGCGGCCCAGAAGGTGTCGGAAGCCAGGCAAACGGAGCCGTAGTCGTGTCGATGATGAACTTATTCTTCGCCGTGGTCACGAAAGCGGCGGTAGTTGTAGTGATCGCTCCTTGGGACGACGCGCCAACAACTGAGGTTGCTTTGCTGGCCGAGACCACACTGGATGAAGCCACGGCGGATGAAGCCACAACGGATGAAGCAACACCCGAAGTCGCTTTGCTGCCCGATGCTGCAGCCGATGATGCTGCGCCAGAACTCGCTTGACTCATTGAGGCTGCAGCGGAGGTCGCCACAGTGTTTGCCGAAGAGCCATAGGTAGTAGCTCGGCTCGACGAAGCCTGGCTAACTATTGTCGAAAGAGATGCCGAAGGCAGAGATGCAGTCGGTACAGATGCAGTCGGTACAGATGCAGTAGGTATGGAGACAGGGGGCACAGACACCGATGGAACAGAGGTCTTCGTAAGAGAGAGCGTCGAGATAGATAGCGTTGGAAGAGATATAGATGCCGTCGGGAGAGAAACTGATGCCGTTGGAAGAGACACTGACACTGTGGTTGGAAGCGAGACCGTTGGAGGCGAGACTGTTGGAAGCGAGACCGTTGG
>JARJRV010000303.1:0-12168 GCA_030783925.1 Aschersonia sp. MBC 735 | reverse complement strand
GTGCGGTGTGGAGTGGTGTGGCAGGTGGCAGGTGGCAGGCAGGTACCTCATTGTCATTGAGCCACAATGAAATGAATGCACTTTGACTTTCCCGAGGAGCGAAGAGAGTCTGCACGAGGGCGGACAGGCGTACTGGAAGAATCCCCCAACGATCAGCAGTAAAACCGCCTCTCCTTCCTGACGCTGCTTGTTTGCCTGTGCCTTCGGTCTCTCTACAGCATCAAGCAGCCCGTATGGGCACATGATCGCCATTTTACTGGCGTCCACAGAGTAAAGTAGTTACATGCTGCCCCTTCGGGCCAGCGCCGACCGAGCTCGACCCAAATCAATCTCCCATTGGATTCTTCCCCATTGTGTCTTGCCTTTCTGGCCCGCGACGGCATGGATGAACACGTCTAACAATAGACTGTCTGGTGGCAAAAGCTTTTTGCTCGCCTCTGGAAAACCCATTCCCGCCTCTCGGGTGAGGATGCTGCCGCGCTGCTCAAGAAAGCCGGAATGCCTGGCGCTCGTCTTTGACTCTTACCGTCGTCCTCCATGTCAAGACCCCGGTTGTCTCCTTGTCGCGGCCATCAAGTTATTCGCCGCCAAGAGACTCCTCTTGTTCTGTCAGTCAGCTTCTGCGCGACGCTAGTGTTCTCGATGCTAGGTTGCCCCACCGTCGTGCATCGCCAGCGTCCACAGCACGTTGCGGGGATTCGATGCAAGATGCGCTCCGCGTTCTGTGGCCCCGATACCAAGGACGTGGACATGTTCCCACACGACCACCTCTGCGCTGCGGCTCGGGAGATGAGTCCCCGTTGAGTTGTGTTGGAAGCAACTCTTCGATGCAGCGAGCCAAAAATGTCAGGGCTGGCGATGGACCCGCGCTGTGGAATACGCACATGGCGTCGAGGTCACGGGCAGGGGAAGCGGCGCCGTCAGATACCGGCTAACCCGTACTGGAACCACTAGCAGCACTTTCCGTGGCTTGCCGCGGATGGTGCCCCCGGGGGCACTAGTGCCTCCTGCTGGTGTCGTTGTTTCTTTTAGTGTCCGTCAAGAAGTTCTGGTGTCTTCTGGCACTCTTGGAGGAGGACCCCCTGGCAGCCCCCAAGCCAGCCAGCTGCTGAGGCGAAGCTGACCAGACATTGATTGCACTTCCCTTCCCCCCTCCCCTTCTCCTCAATGCTGCTCATATCTGTCTCCTACATCGCCGCGTCGCTCGCCGGTCGACTTTTCTCAATGCCTTCGCTTCTCCCGTCGACAAAGTGAGTTGCAGATGCCAGCTCCAACGTCCGGTTCAGGGTGACTGTCGCTCCACTCACTGCTACTCTGCTCTGCTTTGACGGGCTCCCCTCCCTTCCGCTGCGCCCGCCGTCCGCCCTCGCCGCGCCGCCTGGAACGCTGCTGGTCTCCACCGTCAAACGACTTTCCCCGGATTTGACTTTACGTTTGGCATCCCTGCGATAGCGTTTGGCTTTTTTTTTTTTGCTTTGCTCATGTCGGAGCGTATCGAGAGGGCCGAGGAGGCTTCAAGGTGAATTTTTTTCCTACTTCGCCCCTCCTTTTTTTTATGCTTCAGGTGTCCTTTCTCCCCAGTCAGGATCGCCCATCGTCATGTGGCAGGCTCGCAGTCTCAGACTATACTTTTGCTGCGACACTGGCTTGTCTCGGAAGAGCGCGGCCCGCCGACACGGGCGATGCAACAGTAGCATTGTCTGGAATTAACTTAATTATCGCGTGCACAACCTCTCAGGCACAGATTGGCCCGGCTGACGTCTGATGGGCGAGCAGGACTCTGGAACGATTCCAAACAGCCACCTCGATCGAGGCAGGACATGACTCTCGAGCCGGCTCCGAACCGCACATCAGCGTCCCTTCCAACCTCGAGGCAAAGTATGGAAAGCCTCTCTTTCGGCCACGTATTACCCCCACAAACGCTAATCGCGGCATCGCAGAATTAAGAACCCGTTGATAGGGATTCCTCGACGGACCATTCTGAGCAATGTCGATCAGTTTTGTCGCGAGAAGGACCTCGATGATTACCGTCTGCTCATCCGGAAAGGCGCGCTCGTCGCTCAGGATCCCACCGGATACGAGGACATCACTGGTGATGAGGCGCTCGGCCATGATGAAATCGAATCCCTTCGTGCCGAGGTCCTTCACAAGTGGCGCGTACCCAGAGTCCTCTTTCTCACCATCGTCACCTGTTCGATTGGAGCCGCCGTACAGGGCTGGGATCAGACGGGTTCCAATGGTGCCAATCTCGCCTTCCCCAAGGCTTTGGGTATAGGCGAGCATACGGATCGCGACAACATGCTCGTGGGACTTGTCAACGCTGCGCCCTACATCGGGACCGCCCTCTTCGGCTGCTGGCTGTCGGACCCCATCAACGCCTACTTTGGACGCCGCGGCACCATATTTGTGGCGGCCAACTTTTGCTTGTGGCCCGTCTTGGCCGGTGCTTTCTGCAACACCTGGCAACAGTTGTTCATCTGCCGACTACTCCTCGGCGTGGGCATGGGAACCAAAGCCGCAACTGGTGAGTGTGACACCGTATAGAGAACCTTTGGCGTTCGTACACGTCAAATCATGGCTCACACAATGCTGTCTAGTGCCCATCTATGCCGCCGAGAACTCGCCGGCTTCCATCCGCGGGGCCTTAGTCATGAGCTGGCAGCTTTGGAACGCCTTTGGCATATTTCTCGGAACATCTGCAAATTTATGTCTCATGGGGGTCCGCGGCGACGTCTGGAGATACCAGCTCGGCTCCGCTTTCTTGCCCGCCGTGCCTCTGATGGTTCTCATCTACTTCTGCCCGGAGTCGCCTCGATGGTACATAAAAAAAGGCCGTTACAGACAAGCCATGAGTTCCCTTCTGCGTCTTCGCAATAATCCCGTTCAGGCGGCGCGGGACTTATACTATATCCACGTTCAGCTGCAGGTCGAGCATGACATCATCGGACAAGGCCCCTACATCCAACGATTCATTGAGCTCTTCAAGATCCCGCGCATACGTCGCGCGACGCTCGCGGCCTTTGTCGTCATGATCGCCCAGCAAATGTGCGGTATCAACATCATCGCCTTCTACTCGTCCAACGTCTTCTTTCAAGCCGGGAGCAGTGAAATGCAGGCTATGTGGGCTACCTGGGGATTCGGCCTCATCAACTTCTTGTTTGCGTTCCCGGCCATCTGGACCATCGACACGTTCGGCCGACGTTCATTACTTCTCTTCACATTTCCTCAGATGGCATGGACGCTACTCGCCGCTGGTCTGTGCAATCTGATCCCGGGGGATGGTGGACTTCACTTGGGCCTTGTGGCCCTATTTGTCTATCTTTACGCAGCATTTTACTCTCCCGGCGAGGGACCCGTGCCATTCACCTACTCAGCGGAGGTGTTTCCGCTATCTCATCGCGAGGTCGGCATGTCCTGGGCTGTGGCGACCAATCTCTTTTGGGCTGCGGTCCTCGGCATCACCTTCCCCGTCATGCTCGGACACCTCAAGGTGCTGGGCTCATTCGGCCTCTACTCCCTGCTAAATATTGTTGCGCTCGTTCTGATCTTCTTGTTCGTTCCCGAAACCAAGCAGAGGACGCTGGAGGAGCTGGACTATATATTTACTCTCCCCACCCGCGTATTCATCAGATATCAGGTCACAAAGACCCTTCCCTGGTGGTATAAGCGCTGGATACTCCGTGACAAAACGGCAATCATCCGACCACTATATCAGTTGGATGTCGCAGAGCACGAAGAGGAAGACGAGGCGCACGATGGCCACAGCAGCAACTCAGGTTACGATAATGACAAGGCCCGGGTCGAAATGAAGGAAATAGCCGGGTACTCGCGATGACAGGCTCTGGCATGAATCCTGCTGAACGCATAAAACATCATGCATATTTGTCCATCTTCACATCCCGTCATCTCATTCATCTTGCGAAACAGCGTTGTCTTTTTTTCCTGACCGCACTATTACTGACACGTCACGTCGATTGTGTGCTTCTTTGCCAAACCCCTTTTCCTCTTTGCGCTCCATGTCAACGGGGTAACCGTGGGGAAACAATCACCATTATGCCATTTCATGCAGTTACATGAGAGATATACGGGTCCAGGAATGTAATGAGATACCCCCTTGTACTTTTTTTCCATTTCTTTTCCGTCACTTCATGAAGTATCAGTCGTCAGGTAGGCGGGATGTCGGGCATAAAAGCATGGGTGGCGGGTAAATATATAGTCATAGGATACGCTGGTTATGACCAAACTTCACGAATGAACCATTTTTTTGATACTCTGATTTTTCCACACGTTGATGTGTTGTGTGTCGCCACGTCAAACTTTGTCAAACGCCCGTGCGCTGGTGAGCTACAGCAAACAATACAAAGTGCTCGATTTGCTTGCAGGACTTAGCAGTGACGATGCATCTGGGCAAAAGCAGCTGTATGGAACGAGTGCTCAGCATTGTGGAGTCACCCGTATGCTGAATGGGTCGAAGTGATTTGGTGGGCGCATACGAGGCTGCATCGTCAACTACAGGATATGGCGTGGTATGGTCAACGCCGTGAATGAGTCCTGGAGGTACAGTCTTGCGCCGATTCGCACTACGTGTCTACGGGGCGGGAAGCCGACGGTGAAATAGTATGGTGTGCTCATGGATGAGTGTTAGGGCGTGAACAAGTCGGTACACGGTTCGTGAAGATGCGGTGGGGAGTGTTCATGCGAGACAACGAGGCATGAAATGGCACGATATCGTCACTGATGTCTGGTCCAGTCTGCGTAGACGCTGAATGGGGCTGGGCTGGCGAAGCGGAGCCGTGGGGGGACATTTCGGTACGAGACAGCATGATAGGGTAACGCTGCATTGTGCTTCTCACAAACGAGGCTTCTAGGTACAGCGTATCGCGCACATCGATTGAGTGACACCACGTATATTGTGGGAGTGGGGGAAATACTTGACAGACGTCGTTAGGGATATTGGGGTACGAGATGATTCTGCGGCGTGAGAGGCATGGTGTTGACATTCCGAACGTGAGGGTATAGTGACGTCTGCGGACACCACGCGAATGCACGATACATGATCATGAGTGGGTTGGCGAAGAGAAACCATTGGGGAGATCTGGCTGCGAAAACGACGTTATAACCTGTGACGGTGTTGCATCATCATCGCGGTTGAGTCTTGAGGGCATGTTCAACTAGGGATTCCGGTTCGGAACGACGTCATGGTCCATGGCAAAGGGGCTTGCATAATTGCGCGCGGAGCGAAAACGCAATATGCACACTGACGTTAGGATTGCGGAGTAGTCGCTGCCGGCCTCCGCCAATGGACTGCAGTTGCGGCTGCACTTACGAGAAACCTTGGGTGTCGATTCGGGTATCTTGGTACGGACGGACTACGTGAGCGGTCAGGGATCCGACGGCTGGAATGGCCAGTTTCCATTGCGACAAAACTTGCTCACAGGTTGGTTCACCCCAAAGCCCCAGCTCGAAGCAGGGCCATTTGGAGTTTCGCTATCGTTACACCGGCCTGCCTTTTGCTGTGCTGTGACTGGTCTTCGATATTGCCAAGCGTGACGATGCATCAACCAAACGAGCTATAGCTAGCTATGCGATAGTTTGCATGAAGGACTCTCCTCATCAATGTTTTCGGCATTCAAGGCAAAGCAGCCGATTGGCTCGTCATGTGCACGATGAGAGCCCAGTCTTGGACAACTATTCCAGGCAACCTGCAAGCGAAAGGCGCAAGGCCCGACAGCCTGTCGCGTGATGCATGACGCAGAGGCAAAAACGCAAAATTTGTTATTTGCGCCCCTGCGGGCGAAGAGGTGTCATCTGTACTCCGTACATTTCTCCATACACTTGTTAAATTGGCAAACGCAACCGTTCCATTGATGCGAAGGGGGGCTTCCGGACGGGAAATTCCTGTCCAGCAAGTGGCACAAGCGGCTGGCGGGGTGGGGCCATACATGCTTTTTCGTGTTCCTGATCCGAGGAAAGAGCCCGGTTTTACGTTATTTTTGGCACGTCTGTTCAGTTGGCCCGAGGCATTGCGGCCGACGACTGGCCCATGTGTCGCCGCTGCAGAACGAGCTGTGCGCATCTGTCCGTCATGTGGTCTTTCTCCGTTCTGTCTCTGCGTCTTGCCGGTTGCAGCAGATACAAAGAAGAAATCGCATGATTTGCGGCGCGTCACGTTGTCCAGGCCAAGAGGGAAACAAAACAGATGGGCTGCCAAAACCCCTGATGTCTTCTCCACAGCACACTGCTCATTTTTTTTTGGGAGAGGGGGGCCGCGACAAGGGGGTGAACCAACTGGGCTCGTCCAATCATGGGGCAGATCGGAGGCAGGAACAGCAGCCACGGCGACACGGGCTCAAGCTGAGACGGTGTGCCTGTTTCAAGCAGCCCACAGGACCCGAGGAAGCTGCATAAGATGCAGGGCCATGCATCCATCTGCTTTAGAATGTTGGTGCTCCGGCAGACGACGTGTGACAGTGACGTCCGCGAGGGGGGGAAGAAGCGGACGGCGCTTGTCGACCACGATGACAGTGTTCGCGGTATCGCAACACTCGTCCAAATGCTCATGGTCAGGAAATACTCTGATTGCGGTCTGCGTTTTAGCGTATAAGAACGGAGTATTGATCAAGGATAAAAATGATGGAAAATACGACTTGGCGCAGCATTGCGAGGCAGGCCATTCTCCACTGTAATTGTCCCACGCAGCCCCCTCTGGGCCTGGTGTATACTGTACCAAATTTTTTTGAGGATAGGAGGGGCACCAAGGGGAGGGGGAGACGAGTGACATTGCGTTTGTTTTTACTCTTGACCCCGTCATCTTGTCATTGTTTTGTCCACCACCAATCTTGCCGTTTGCTCAAGTTTGTCCCTTTCATGCCTTTTCCCACTGGTCTGTTTTGATGTTTTCCCATCAACGCTCGGCCGAACCAGCCTCAGCAAACGCATTGAACCATCATTAATGAGCCACCAAGGACTCCCAGCGTGGCGTTGACCTCGAGTCATTGAAGCAGGCCTTCAATCAAAGCCAACTTTGTCAGTGATTCACTGTCTGTTTCTCAACGTTGGCCAATCCAAAGAACCAGACTCTGGCCTTGTCGATTTTCCCGACCTCTCGATTTAAGAATTTTCTAAACGGCTTATTCTCCACTCAAAAAAAATCATCAGACGGTTTCTTTCCCCCTTTACGACGGCCCGGCAACTCCTCCCGAAAAGGTTGATCGCCAATATCCCAGCTCGTGTCGTGCCACCATACTGAAACACCGAACCTCAGTTCTTGGCCCCCTGACGCGCCGTTCTCGAAGCCAGCGCCAATTCGGGCCAGGGGCTCCACGAGGTTTGATCGATCTTGTTTCGGCGGCAGTGAGATGCCCAGCCGGCGCATTTCTTTGACATCTCGACATTCTGGCTTCTACCAGTTGGACGACAAGGTCAACGACGAAATGACGAGGACTGACGGCAGGCCTCAAAATGTTGACGACTCGCTGCAAGACAGCAGCGGCACGGGTGACTTCGCTCCTCCCTATGGCGCTGAGGGACTAGCCCATTCGACGTCGCGCAGCTATCCGCAGAACGAAAACGAAAAAGCTGAAGGCGTTTCCCAGCCGGCAGCTTTCAATGGCAAGCGGCAGGCCGCCAAATTACAACGAGATGACCGACGTAGTACTGGAGGCTCTGAAGAAGTTCACGTCAATGCTTTGGGTAGACTCTATGCCAGGATTGTGGGCTTCTCCGTCGTTACTCGCTACTTGGTCTACATCTTGCCGGTTGGCATCCTGCTGGCCGTGCCAATCGTTGTCCTAGCTTTCACGGACAACAAGAATAAAATCTTTCTCGGTTACGAGGAGACTACAGACCCGGAGGGCAAAGTCACATCTAGGCAAGATGGTCCGCCACTGTTCTTGCTGTTCCTATGGATCGAAATCACCTGGCTTTCGTTGTGGGCTGCTAAGCTTGTGGCATGGGTGCTTCCCAAGGTCTTCATGTTCGTTTGCGGCATCGTCAGCATGGGCGTTCGCAAGTACGCCACGATATTGAAAAATCTGACAATCACCTTATCGCTTCTATTCTGGGCTCTCGGCACTTGGCTTACGTTTAAAAACCTTTTCTTGAAGTCGATCAACGCCAACATCAGCTGGTCGGTTGACTTGGAGAGAGTCCTGGCCGCCTTATTCATTTCCTCGGCCGTCCTTCTATTTGAGAAGGCTCTCGTGCAGCTGATCGGTGTATCGTACCATCAGCGATCTTTCGCCAACAGGATCAAGGCCTCGAAGCGAGAAATTCGCCTCCTCGGACTGCTCTATGATGCGTCTCGCAAGATGTTTCCTATGTATTGTCCCGACTTCGCCGAAGAGGACTATATCATCGACGATAGCATCGAGATGATGTTGCGATCCAAGAAGAAGAGGATCATTGGAGGCACAGGCTCCGCTACGCCCATGAAGATCATCGGCAACGTTGGAAGGCTGGGCAACAAGGTGACGTCTGTGGTCGGTCACGTGGCACACGAGATCACCGGAAAACAAGTCTTCAACCCCAACTCGGCCCATTCCATCGTCTTGGAGGCTTTGGAGAAGAAACTTCCCTCCGAGGCACTGGCTCGACGTATTTGGATGTCCTTCGCAGCGGACGGCGAGACGGCGCTCTTCCTCAGAGACCTCGAGCAGGTTTTGAGCGAGGTAACCACCAACTGGAAAGACGAAGCTGAGGCGGCGTTCGATATGCTCGACTCTGATCTCAACGGCGATGTCAGTCTGGAAGAAACGGTCCTCAAGGTAATTGAGATTGGGAAAGAACGCAAAGCCATCAGTGAGGGTATGAAGGACATTGGTCAAGCTCTCCGAGTCTTTGACAAGGTCTTGGTCTTCGTGGTGCTCATCATCACCATATTCATTTTCTGTGAGTCCTCTTGTCGGTTTGCTGACGATTCTTACCTTGACACTGACTGTGCACATCCTAGTGTTTGTTTTTCAAAGCAACTTATGGACCAAGGCTGCGACTGCCGGCACTGCCCTTCTATCCCTGTCTTTCGTTTTTGCCGTCACCACCCAGGAGTTCTTGGGATCCTGCATATTTCTTTTTGTCAAGCATCCTTATGACGTCGGCGACCGCGTGGAAATCGGCGACGTGCAGATGTTGGTTGAGAGAATTTCGCTGCTGTATACCGTATTCACCAAAACTGCTCGGAACCAAATCACTCAGGTTTGTCAATACTTTTCTCTTTGAGACGAATACCACAGCCGCTGATCTAACTTGATCATTCTCAAATAGGTTCCCAATATCGTCCTGAACGGCCTTTGGATCGACAACATTTCTCGCAGCAAGGCCATGACAGAAACGATCAAAGTCGACGTCTCCTACGATACATCTTTCGAGGATATCGAGCTGCTCCGTATGGAGATGGAGAGCTTCGTTAGACACACAGACAATGCCCGCGACTTCAAGCCAGACTTCACGATTGCAGTCGCCGGTGTCAACAACTTGGACAAGCTCACATTGGAAATGTCGATACAGCACAAATCGAACTGGCACAATGGTGCCATTCGCGCCACTCGCCGTTCCAAGTTTATGTGCGCCCTGGCTCTGGCCCTCAAGAAGATTCCGATCTATCCCCCCGGAGGCGGCAGTGAGGTTCTGGGTGGACCAACGAATCCAACCTATTCGGTAGCCGTGACGGATCAATGGGCATCAAAAAGTCGCGCCGAAGCCGCCAAGAAGGCGGCCGCCAGCCGTCTCGTGCCCGTTGATGTCGAACAAACCGAAGAAGAAGCCCAGGCCGCGGAAGAGCACGCCGCCGCCAACATCAACGAGAAGACGTTGGCTGCCGAAAGGAGCGGCAATTGGGATGGTCACGAAACCGCGTCCATCATGTCACGGTCGGCTTCCGCAGCCGGTCGCAGACGGTCGAGGGATATTGAGTCGGTCCGTAACGAATTGTACAAAAAGGAGAGCCGAAGCGGGCGAAGGAAGCCGGGCGAAGGACCGCAGACACTGGCCCCCCCCACTGGTGTCAGCACGGGCTATGCGAACACGAGCGACCGAGAAGGCTTTGATCCGGAGGCTCAGACGGTTCATCCGCAGCGGGGCTACAGTTTCAACCAAAGAAAACGTACCCCTACTGTGCCCGAGGATTACGAAGAGGGCATCCCACTGAAACCTTTTCCAACAACGCAATCGACCTGGAAGAGCGGCGGGCCTGACGTTGCTCGCGGACCGTCTCGCGGACCTCCCAGTGGCCAACGATGAGAACGAGGCGTTTTCAACACGCTAGGTAAAGCACGAAAATGAAAACATGATAAAACAATGACCCGCGACAAAATGCTGGTCGATTCTAGGATGCCAGACATAACATGGTAGAATACTCGAGGGGATGCAGCACGCTTGGGGGGGGAGGGGGGGGGGAGGTTGCTTAGTGTGTGTCAACCAGACAATAGGTTTGCCGCCGTTGGACAGCAAGCATCGAATGTAATGTAGGAAACAATGTTGAACATGAGTCCGTCAGAACGGCGCAGGCGACGACCCTGGCAAGAAGTAATGTCAATGATCACTTAGCAATATACATCAGAATGTGCCAGTCCATCAAAGCCTGAAGTCGTGCGAAGCAACGTGACAAGATGCGAGCAATTCCATCTGTTGCCACCACCACCAATCAAGCGGCTGGAAGGTTTAACAAACATGCTCCGGCTCAGTAACCTGCCCTTCCCTCTCGCCCAGATCCGTCTTCAGCACCCGCCCAAACAGCTCCAGCAGAACCTCAAAGCACACCTTTGTGACGGCGGGATCGTACCGTCCCTTGCTCAGCTCGTCGCGGATGAAGGCATGCTGGGCCCACGCGAACTCGTGGAAGCTGAAGCGGACCTTGGCGTCCCGCAACGAAGCGCGGATCAGGTCTCTACCCGAGTCGGGGACATGCGTGTCCTGTATGCCGAAGATCATGGCCACCTCGCCCTTGAGGCGGTGCAGGAGGTCGATGGTGTGGTTCGATGAGGTGGTGCGACCGAGAGTGCGGCTGTGTATATCCGTTGCGAAGTATGATACGCAGGCGGTGATGCGGGCGTCGAGCTGTTGGGATGAGCGGAGGGTTTTGTACGGAGGGAGGGGGGGGACGTACGGCTGCCCGGACGGCGAGGTGGCCGCCGAGACACATGCCTGTTGAGCCAATGAGGCCGGTGCATGTTGGAAGGGACAGGAGGTGGGTGATTGTGGCGGAGGAGTCGGCGTCATAGGACTCTAGGGTCTGAGGGGGGTGAGAGGGTGTTTTGTCAGAGGGGGGTGAGAGGGTGTTTTGTCAGAGGGGAGGGGAAGGAGACGGACTTTCTCGACTTTGAACTGGTTGCCGCGGTTGGTGTCGGCGACGTCGTAGAGGAGGGGTTCGGGCCCGACGAAGTCATGGTATGAGGATGGGGCCGCGACGATGTAGCCGTGGCCGGATATCTGGCGGGCGAATCTGGCGACGGGGCCGGTGACTGCACCGTGTGAGAGGGCTTGGAATAGCTTCTCGCTTCATGGTGTTTTGGAGGCTGTCCATGATGGATGGTCTCGCAAGACACGAGGGTGGACGGAGACGGAGAGGCAGTGAGTGAGTGGGTGGGTGGGTGTACCTTGGTAAATCTCACTGAAGAGGCATACACCGGGGAAACGGCTGGGACAGTTCAGTACTCGAGCAGTCTCATCAAGCACAGGAGCGAGCGGGTCACGGGAATCACACACGCTTTGGGATAGCCAGCTATCGTGGGATGGAAGATGAAGATGCCTATGGAATGTCATCAGCTTCGTGATGACGAGGGCGGGCAGAGAGCCGGCGTAGTATGTACGCATGGTGCTGGTCTTGCCGTCGGCAGACGTGGGAATATCGACGTGGCTCTCCTGAATCAACATGATGGGAGCACGATGAATGTGACTCGGTATGAGTGTACAAATGACGGCTTCTGACCTGCGAGATTGGACGGTGAATTGTTGTTATCACGAAAGCGCATGAAGGCCCCGCTGCCACTGACAGTCGATGAGAAGTCGCGCCGATGGGCCCGCCGGTGGGGACGACACTCAGGACGACGACTCGACCGGCGAAGCGGACATGAGCTGTTATGGGGCGGGCGGGCGGGCGCGCTGCGGCAGATCACGAGGGGCTACGTGTTGGCTGCAGCTCCTGCGTATCGGACAACGAGGCACCAGATATTC
>JARJRV010000302.1:0-17311 GCA_030783925.1 Aschersonia sp. MBC 735 | reverse complement strand
TGTACTTGGGGGGGGGGGGGGGTTTACACATTGAATATGGAGAAACTTGTCATTTACTCCAGCGTTCTGTCGTTTCCATGATTCAAGGGTATCTTGCAAATAATACTGCCCCGGCATGCTCTTACGCGACACCCTATTCCATCGTACATACGGTCGCCTGAGCGCCGCCGATGCCGTTCATATCGCTCGCTCACGGCTCGCAGATTCAAGACGAAGTGCTTGTAACGCCCTCTCGGCCTCTCAATTCAGGAACTGCCTGCGCACAAAGGAAGATTCTCATCGACAGGACCTTCTTCTCCGGCGCTGTTGCCGTAATTGCCTGTTCAAACCGTTGAGCCATGGGCTCGAAATCTTCGTCGTCCGAAGAATTCTCCCGCAAGACCGTCTCTTCTACCACGTCCACTGTCCTCGTTTCTGGCGGTTCGAATAACTGATTATATTGAACCCAGCTCCGGCCTTCGCCGCCCAACAGCCGCTTGCTTTGCTCCACAATGGTGATCATCTTGCACACATCTTTCGGACGGGCGTGAAGCAGGACGACTGGCTTGCCTTCCTTGGCGAGATGCGACAGGATCTGACTCACGCGTTTGTGTATCTGCGTCGACGAGAGGACGGAAGCGGCCAGGACGGTGTGGTTTGGTTGTAGCTGGGCGATGATGTCCTGATGCGGTCCAAGGAGAGGCGACTTGGACGAGAGGCTCGACGCATCTTGAACTGAAGTCGCTGGCGATGGAGGCAGATCCTCCTTTGCTTCTGCTGTTGCGTCGTCCCTCATATTTAATGGTGCGATGCTCTTCTCTTTTTTCGGTGGGATCAGGTTTCCTGAACAGTATGGCGGCTCGGAAAAGTGGGCCTGCGCGACCATTCAGCGACGAGATCGACGACCCCAGTCCTGCTTCGGACGTTTCCTGAGTGTGTCACAAAACCTGCCTCGACCTCGGCGGACCGGATACCAAGTATGCTAATATTAGTCCTGCGCAGTCCACATGCAAGTGCGTAATACCAGAAGACTTTATGCTATAACTGCATGGTGGAAGCGGAACTAAGCTGCGTGCTATGTGGTGGGGAAGCTCGCCTTCGTCATGACTTCGACTCCTCTAGAACAAGCCTGCCATAGGTAGGCTGAGCACCATAGTAGAGCTTTGACTTTTCTTTACATCAAAATCTAGATTTGATGGCCAGCTCTTTGGCTGAGGCGGCTAGTTGCGTCACAACGCTTCGTTGCGCCAAGGCCAGAGAGAGGAAGAATGAGGAGAAAGAAGAAACTCAGATCGAGCAAGAGCTCGGGACATTTTTGCTTTCGTCCGGCCAATATCCTGCAGATACGTCTGCGCTGCACAAAGCTATTAGCGTGCCGGTCGCGCGACAGGAAGCTGGTCTTGGACGCAGATTCCGTAAAGCTCGTCCGGAAGTGTCCCCTCCCTGTTCTTGAAGTATGCGGCATAATCTGCTGGTTGCACGCCATCGTGATGGATCGCGTTTCGTTCATGCGCAGCAGATTGACACGTCCGCGCAGCTCACCTGAAGCTCGCCGCGTTCCGAGCGTTGCTGAAAAAAAACCCAAAAAACTAAAAAAAAACTATGTGCAGCAGCTGCCCGTGTCAGCTCTTGCTATTGGTGGGGTCCTGGAAGGGCAGCAGGGGAGCTCCGACGCTATTTCAAGGTGATGCTAGCGTGGGGTGGCTGCATGAGACTTTCCACATGGCTGGTACTTCACATGCAAGTTCGAGTTGCCTGCAGGATCGCCACACTGTCTGTCAAACTCATTATGACGCATTGGAGTGATTACAAGACCGATCACGATAAAAGGCATTGATTGGCTCAAGAGGAGATCCCTGACTCTGAGCAGTGACGAGTATTTGCGGGTTCCTCGGAAGATGAGGTCGTGCAGCGGGACTCGAGGACATGGTTGCACAGCAGGCGCGACTGACGAGAATTGCTCTTAGCGCTGCTGAATTCCAGTCTCGTTCAACTCTACAGGGATGGCCGCGCGCATGCAGGTATGTAGTGCCTGGCGTGGACGCTGGTGAGGCAAGAGGGGCGAAACATGACAGCTTTGAGTATGTATTCGTCCCTACTCCGTACAGTTGTCTTGTCATATCTCCCTCGTCGTGCCTCACGGAATAGTGGTTCTTGCCCTGAACAAAGAGAAACCGGACAAACAAGTGCTGCGTGTACGTGAATGTACTAGCTTGGGACAGAATCACTCCATCATGTCGCTCGACAACCTGTGCAAAATTCCAGTTTTGAACAGAGTGCCTGCGAGGGCAATGACATACAAACGCCGACCCGAAACAGCCTCCTGAAGACGTTGAGAATTCCAGTCCTCGGAGCAACCAAAAAACAAGCACGAACGAGGCAGGCTCACGCGAGCTCTTCCGACTCACCTCGCTCGGACTTGTCTCGAGCGCATCGCAACCCCACCATCCCCTTACTCGAGCCAGACTTATCAGTAGCACCGTCCAGTCTCTGGGTACAGCGGTTGTTCAATCGGCAAACAGGATTGGCGCAGATGAGGCCGCGACTGGCCTCAGGTGGAGGCAGGGGGCCCCACCGCCCAAACACAATCATGACATCCTTGGCTTTGGAATTTTGCTGCTCAGCCCATAACGTAACCCCAAACCGCCCTGCCCCCGCTGTTCGCTGCACCAAGGGTTGCCGCTCGAAGGTCCCCTGTTTTCGGTCAGTTGTGCACCATGACTGGCAGCCGAGAGACTCTGTCTCGCCTGGCGCGCACTAGAGTGCACCGATGTTCACTGCTGCTTGCTCGCACTTCGCACAGTATGGACTCCGCCGACACAACACTTGGCTCGTGCCAGCGCCTTCCGCTTGAAGCACAGTCCGTTTTTGGTTTTTGGGCGGTGCTGCCTGTTCTGAACACCTGGCCGCCCTGGCCAGCCCTTGGCTTCCTGCCTGCCTGCTGCTGCCCTGACCCTGCCTGTCTTGGGCCGCCGCGTTGTCCTTCCACCCCCCCTCCCCCCCTTCCGTATCCCATGGGACTCTCGAGTCCCCAACTCCAGTATCCCAACACCACCCAACACCTTCTCCTCCCCCCGTTTGCTCCCTCTTTCACTCCTTCCTCTGCGCTGTAATCAATTAATCCCGTCATTCTCACCTTACTCCCTTTTCTATTCTACTTTCTTCCTCTTCATAATCGCAAGCATTACGAGGCTTTCGTTAGCTCTCGATTTTTTGCTCAACGACGCTCGTCGCTTCTCCAAAACTTCTCTCTTCTCTCTCCCTCAACCTTTGCTCGCCTCGCCCGCTCGTGCGTGCGCCCGTTTCCTCAGTCGTCTCGCTGCCAAGGCCCCTTTACCTTTGGGCCGCGAGTCTGTCGCCACTGCTCAGTGTTTTGCTGCTGACGCGGGCCCCAAAAAAAAAGACACCTGCACTCGGCCTAAGCGGACTGCCACATCATCAGAAGCCACCCAAAACACCCTTGCGCTCAAACGGGTTAGGCTACCGTTCGAGTGACCCATCTTGATCTTACATCAGCACAATTTTTCTCTAGGACCCGCCTTCCGTCCCTGTACACCAATCAGCTGTCCGTCGCAAGACAGCATCCGGCGTCGCGTATTTCTTCGTTTACGACTCATCTTCAACTCGGTCTCTACCAGCCCGCTCCTACGTTTTCATGTTTCGGTTCTGGAGCTCCGACAACCGGGCAAGCGAGCAAGCTGTTCAAACGCTTTGTCAAGCCCTGGATGGCTCATTACCTACCAACTTGCCGCAAGCTGATGGTTGCCGCCAGCCTTTTTTCAAAAGAAGCTATGAAGCAACCGAAGACGATCACAATGAGAAGAAGGAAGTTGATGGCGAGAAGTCAACCAAGCGTATCAAAGTTTGCTCCGAAGATTTGCTGCCCAAGCCTCACGATGACTTGTCGGTTGCATCCACCAACGACAACGCGGACCGTGCTCGAGACATTATTAGTCACCAGATAGGACTAGAAGTTCTCTTGAAGCACGACGAGCTGAGACTTATCAATCAAGAACTGGCCAAGTGTCAAATCGCCCTTGAACAACTGAGGAGATGTCATCTGATACCGTACCCTCAGCACTGTCCCACCCCCGATCAAATGCTAGAGATAAGCAGCGGCAAGGGTCCTGCAGTCATCACAAAATTCGGAGAGCCCGTACCACAGTGGGCACCTCCTTTCGGAGTGACAAATGGACCTTACGCTCGCCATTACGCGAAGTGGCTTATACCTGATCCGTCCTTCGATGGCGAGTTAGCCGAGTGGCACCTCATGCCCGACTTTGCTCAACATAGATATGCCGAGGGAAGAACGACCAGGAATAGCTTCACGGAGACCGGACCTCCGTTAAAGAACAGACTGGTTCGTGGGAACGCGGGTCAGAAACTCCAGGCATTGTCGAACGGGTATCCCCAACCCAAGGACAAGGCCGGCCCATGTATCCTGAAGCGATCTGACGGCCAAACCGTCAAGCTTGTCTGCCTGGACTGCAATCGCGAAAACTTTTCGAGTACCCAAGGGTTCATCAATCATTGCCGTATCGCACACAAGCGAGACTTCAAAAGCCACGAGGAAGCCGCCGTTCACAGCGGTCAACCTATTGAGGGGGCCGGCGATGCGGGTGGCGCATCTAGCGCCAGCGCTGAAGACAAATGTCAAGCACCGAGCAACACCACCACTTGTTCCCCATTCGTGCATCCTTTCGCGCGACCAGATATATCCGAGCAAGAGGCGTACGCCGCCCTGCGATCTAGAATCGCTGATTCGCTTAAGTTATACCACCAAGGTAAGCTTCCTGGTGTCGGTGCAACTTCTTCAACGGCATCTGGTGCGCAAGCACGTGTTGCCATGAAGACAAAGACCGCCAATAGCATGAGCTCTGCGTCCGAGACTCCGTATCTGTCATGTCTCATGCGGAGTCGCAATTTTGACGGAAACCTACGTGAACTCGTCGCCGATGCGAAGACCAGAATATCCTTCGAGGATCATTCTTTGGACGATGATTCGGATGATAACGATACGGATACGCCCGTGAACCCTGTTGAGGGATCCCATGCCGTCGCCCCGACACGCACACCCATCGTCAAGCGCGTCCCAGCCCAGCCCGGCAAAACGCCTGCTTCGTCGACGGACTTGTCGATGTGTCAATCTGGCGGCAGCAGCAGCGGCCCAGGAAGTATTGCATCCATGTCTCTCGTGTCTTCCACGGCGTCTGCCCTGGATGTGATTTCCAAGCGCGATACCGATGGTAGCTTGTCTGATGAGGACGATGATATGGCTGAAGCCAATCTCACCCCCAACACATTGACGAGCAATAATGCACCGTCTCTCGTTAGTGATGATGGCGAATACGATGAATCAGACGATGCGTCTTCCATGTCTGGTGGCGGTGATGAGCTGGATGCCGAGTCCCTGTCGGATGTGGCCGAAATATCACTTGACGAGGAACACGACTCGCGACCGCTACGTCGAGGCTCCAATGGTGTGTCGGGAACTGTCAGGCTTCGTAAGGATGACACCAAGACGCAGGATGTTACTTTCCTTGGCTCCATGAGGGATCAGCCCAAAACCAAACGAACACGCAGGACACGAAATCTGTGATTCAGTGATTCTTAACAACAGTTCAGACTGTCCCTTTTCGGGAAAATCTGTCATTCCCTACCTTTTACGATGTTCTGGCTTAGACAAGGCCATTCATCATCAGCGGCCCAGGCACGATCTACAGGATCATGACGCGCCAAATGCCTCGATGCTTTCTTGAAAACCTTTACGCAATTTTAGTCGACGCTTTCTGCCACACTGTGTTAAAAGACTTTTTGAGACGTGCTTCGGCGTCAGCACACCCCTTTCAAAGTTTTCCATTGTTTGTCACTGGGAGCCCGGCATTTTGGGAGGGCTTCAGCAAAAATCAGAGGACTGTTTCCTACGAGGAAGACAGCGAAGTTTGGGCGGCTCAGATATTCAGATGTCCTTGCAATGTACTAAGCCGGCCTTTGAAGCACGCCTCGACAACTTGCGCGAGCTCTTGCTGGCCCACAATCCGTCGGAGAACGTCTGCGTTACATGCGAGGATATCACGGGGAGAGAAGTGTTTGTTTATTTGTCTGCCTAGACACGGCAAGCGAATCGTTGAAGCTTCGCACGTATATAACATGGGCGGCCTGTAGAATGGATCATCCCCGCACTTCTCAGTGTATTATCAGTTTTGGTTAGGGCAGTTTAGAATGCTGCAGAATGAGAGGCAGCCGGTCATGGACTGACAGAGCACAGTGTTCTCATGAAGTCTGGTGGTGCCTGAGAGTGCATGGCACGCGGTTCTGCCGCGTTTGTTGACGACAGGCTGTTGACACTTTGCCCACTGGGACAAATCTCCTTCGAAATGCAGCATACTAGAGGAAAGGCAGACGTATCAATGCACACACATGAAACTTTGTGGCGAGGAAAATCCACGACAATGCGTTGAGAAGTATGTCTTATAGTTTGTAATATGTACGGTGCAGAATATTGTTCGCGAATTAGCTACATACTGAGACCGACGCCATGGTGCAAAAACCCTGGCTATGCTCATCATCATGATTCCGTGTCTTCAGGTCCCAGGGAAAACGTCTACAAAGCCGCAGCCACAGCTCCTGCAACGGCAACCAATACACCGGCAGCATGCCCAGCCAGCGTATCAGCAGCATTCGTCTTGGCAGACCCGGCAGCGGAAAAGGTGACGGAGCTGGTGGCAGTTGCGTCGGTGGGATTAGGAGTCTCAGTGGAGGTTGATAGAACGCGCTGAGCCGTGGACGAGGCCGTCGAGACGGTGCTCGAGTGAAGAGAGGCGTTGGCACAAGCGGCGTTCATAGCTTGCGTGGCCGAAGGGGCACGCGTATCGTTGGGACAGTTGTTGTAGCATCTTTTGACGTGTTAGTCTGGTTGGGCACGGGGCTCTGTTCTCGGCAAGGAGCCGTGGAGGACTTACGTGGCGATGGCTTGGTTTGCGTAGCAGATGCAGGAGTAGTCGGTCACGCCGCAGACAGAGAGCTATGATGGCGCCTGTGTCAGTCTTTGAATGTGATTGTACTTGTTGTTGTTTTGGTAGTCGTGACAAACCTTGTCGGTCTCGGTTTGCAGACATTGCTTGACGATGTAGTTGGCCAGACAGTCCTTGTCGCCGCCGGGGGGGATCTGGGCAGGCACAGTGGCCGTTGTTGTTTGGGCAGAAACGCCGGCGACGGCAATGGCTACGAGGGTCACGAAGAACTTCATTCTGGGGGGTTTGTCCTGATATGGTCTTGAAAGACGAGAAGGAGAGAAAGAAGAAGGGATTCTGGAGTTCGAGGAGAGCGAAACGTGGAAGACGAACACGAGTGCAGCCAGGAACGGATCGTCGGTCCCTTTTAAAGCACGGAATAAAACCAAGATGCGACATGAGATGCATGTACGGGATCCCATGGAGATTGCCAATCATACAAGCACAGACACGAGGATAGACACCCGGGGAGGAGGGGGGGGGCAAGCAAACAATAGGATCCCTTGGCCCAAAGGGGGCCGGTTCGGGTGTTTGTCTAACACTTGTCGAATTAACATTACGTCTGCCCGACGGAGGTGCAAATGGCGGGCGCTGCGACATTGTGCCGTGTGCTGCCTCGCCAACGACGTTGCAGAGCTGAGCGGTTGCGTCGAAAATGCGCGTGCTCGTACGGTGCTGCTATCCGGACGCGATGATGCGGCATTGTCCCACTCCCAAAAAGAGCCGTGACACTATGGACAGGGAATAGCTTCATTTGAAGAAGAACGGGTTCATGGGGCAGATGCGTTGCGGGCGCGTGTGTGGGCCGGTCCGACATTGGGGCCATGGATGCAATTAAGATTTGCGTCTTTGTTCTCTTGCCCTACAAGGAGAAACATGTGAGATCAGGATGTGTGGGAAAAAGGGGGCGAGGATGGGAAATCCCACGAGGCCTTGGCGCGTGAATGCGTGTCGAATGGCGACAGGGATGCCTCGCTCAAGGGCTGCCATGCTGTCCTCCCTTTCGGGCTCTACAGACCTTTTGCCTTGGGGTCGAGGTGTTGCGAAGCGCCGCGTCAAGCTTCGTATGCGAGCTGACGTTGACCCTGGAACGCATAAGCTAGGTGGTGACTGTCAATAATAGTTGCCTAAAACACTTAGGTCCGCGTCTGCATCGCGCATCACCAGTCTCGTTGCCTCAATGTGGCCGTCAATGAAAGACGGTGTGGTAGCCGCAACGAAAGCTCACTCCAGGCGCATAGATAGCTCCTGCTTTCCCCATACGAACGTCGTCTCAGGCTGGGCCCGGCTGCATCTGTCAAGGCGCCACCCCCCCACCACCTCTTTTGCCCCTCCATCTGCCCTCGATGCCGTATCCGTGCATCGCAAACTTAGTTTTATGTGCCCACGACGGAAATTAGAGCCTCGGGTTCAGATACTGTAGACCGTGTCGCGCATCATGGCAGCTCCGTCAATTAGCTTGAACCGCATACTGGCGGCGGCACCCACCACCATTCGAGGCCAGCCAACGCAGCTGTCAGTAGATTCCAAGGGCCAGAGACTGGCTTACGCAGTAAGTTCATGTCCCTTTCGTCGGCGCCCCCGAGAGCTTCAACGCGACTGCTCCCCATCTGGGTTTTGGGCATCGCGCATCGACGCCAAAGACTGACGCAACAAGTAGTCAGGGAAATCCATCTTCGTGCGTTCCATCGACAATCCTGCCGACTGCAAAGAATTCACTGGTCATACTGCTGCGACGACGGTCGCTCGCTTCTCACCTAGCGGTTACAAGATTGCCAGCGGTGATGCCAGTGGCATGCTCCGTGTCTGGGAGCCTGAAAACATAGAAAAGACGATCGGCGAATACGCCATTATATCCGGCAGACTGAACGATGTGGCCTGGGATGGAGAGTCTCAGCGTGTCATTGCTGTGGGAGACGGCAAGGAGCAGTTCGGCCGTTGCATAACTGCCGACAGCGGCAACTCCGTCGGCGAGATCATCGGACACTCGAAATCAGTCAATGCTGTTGCCATGAAGCCTCAGCGGCCCTTTCGAGCTGCAACGGTGGGAGACGATGGCAACATGGTGTTTTTCCACGGCGCCCCTTACAAGTTCAACGAGAAGAGTGGCCTGCATAAAGGCTTCGTGCTGGGCGCCTCGTACTCACCGGATGGCGCCACACTGGCGACTGTTGGTGCCGACAAGAGAATCCAGCTCTACGATGGGAAGACTGGCGCACCAACTCGACAGATCGGGGAGGGAGAGCATACTGGAAGTATTTTTGCGCTCTCATGGTCTCAAGATGGCAAGAAATTCGCGACGGCAAGCGCAGATCAGACTGTCAAGCTTTGGGATGCCGAATCTGGAAGCATCATTCGATCTTGGAAGTTTGGCAATGGAGTGAGCATTCGAGACCAACAGATGGGTGTTGTCATTCCTCACGGTCGAAATGATGGTCTGATCATCAGCGTCAATCTGGATGGTGACCTGATCTATCTCAATGAAAGCAAGGATGAGCCCGTAAAAGTCGTCCAAGGGCACTCAAAAAGCATCACGGCCCTTGCTGGGCAGTCCGACAGTAAACAAGCCGCTCTCTGGACGGGCAGCTTCGACGGTCGGGTTTGCCGCTGGGACATCGAGACTGGCATTGCAAGCGTGGCAGATGGAGAGTCTCATACGAACCAAGTCGTTCAAATAACAAGCCTTGCGGGCAGGGTCTTCACCGCTAGCTGGGATGACACCATCAAGACTGCAGATGAATCTGCCGGTACCTTTATCGGTAGCCCTATTAAACTCTCGGCGCAACCCAAGGGCGCCAGTGCGTCTGATGGAGTTCTATACGTGGCGACCGTTTCATCAGTCGCGGCGTACTCCAATGGGAACATCCTCAAGGAGACGCCAGTGTCATACGCGCCCACGGCGATCGCCGCCTCTGGAGGCTGGGTAGCTGTAGGCGCTGACCGGAACGCCGTGAAGGTGTACAAGGCGGGATCCGGTGGCAGCCTGGAGGAGGCACAAATCATCACGAATCCCACTGGTCTGGTCTCGGCGCTGGCATTCTCGAGAGATGGCTCGCATTTGGCTGCCGGTAATAGTGTAGGCAAGATCTACGTTTACAAGACGGGCACGTGGGAGGTCGCATCGGACCGCTGGTCCGCACACACGGCACGTGTGACCTGCATAGCATGGAATGACTCTGGGACTTACGCGGCCAGCGGCAGCTTGGACACAAACGTGTTCGTATGGTGCCTTGAGAAGAAGAACCAGGGCAAAAGAATCAAGGCGGCCAATGCTCACAAGGATGGAGTCAACGGCATATCATGGATCGGAAGCGACCAGTTTGCAAGCGCGGGAGCTGACGCAAGTGTCAAAATTTGGACCGTCAAGGACATGCCTTGAGACATGTCAGAAATAGCTAAAAATAAAAGTCTTGAAGCCCTCACATTGCGGTAGTGTAACGCCTTTTGCGCACTGCGCCCCCATGCCGCGATAGTGCAGACTCGACCGAATAGCAACTTAGCAATAGCCCCAAAGATGATGTAGAACAGCCCCAACGCCACACTCCTTTGTGTGAAGTATCCGAATTGAGATGCGTCATGCATTGTCGTCCAAACTGACGCCAGTCACGGTCATGAAACAGACACCTCTTCAAGCCGAAGTAAAGATGCCATCTCAAAGTCGCTGCGCCTAGTCGTGTGACATTTGCGATGCTTCTTCCTTTTTGAGCTCCTTTGGTTTGATGTCCCAAAGGCGGAGTGCGTTCACCATGCTTCGCCTTGTGTTATGAGCCGGCCAGCGAGTCGTCTGATTCTCCTCCCAAAGAAGGACTGCCTTGTGGATCGCTTCCTGGAGATCCAAACGACTACAGCATGATCATCATTTTTTTTCAGTTTGAACAATGAGAACTCAGGCGGAGTATGGACGTAACTGCAGAACACCGACTCACCTCGCAGAAGCCATGGTCGCGTATCCGTTCTTTGCCAAATGCTTCGCCAACTCCGTCTGATGATCACCGAGCAGGCTGGTATTTGGAACTACCACCAGCGGAAGGCCCAGCCTCCAGGCATCAAGTACAGTGCCAGTGCCTGCAGAATAGCCATTTCAGTAACATGGTTGGTGAAATTGAGAACACGGGCGGGAGGGCCGTATGCTTCCAACCTGCGTGTGAGATGACGAGGCCTTGAGCTCTTTGGCCCGGGTGGGCCTGGCAGAGCATCATCTCATCCTTGAGAAGATTCTTCTTGACGTCGAACGTGTCGACCGAGAAACCATCGGGATAGAAGCTCTCTTGGCTGCTGGCTTTTTCACTGGCCCAGGTGATGTCCGGGCCGCATTGGATGTGCAATGCCGTGAAGCCCAGAGAATTAAGAAACGCCCAGAATTCTGGGTGGAGGACTTCTTTTGTCAATGCCCCAAAACCGACTGTCGCTCCGACGGTAACGAGACAGAATCTCTCGAGGTGCGCCGCATTCGTTGCCATGCCTTTGTGAGTCTCATGCTTTCTGGTTGGGTTGAGAGCTGAGGTTGTCTTGGTCCTGAGGTGGGAGGCAGACAAGGCCCGTATTGTGATGCGCACACACCGGCGTAGACGCGGTAAAATCCCGGCTAACTCATGGCCTGCCAGTAACAGTGGGCGTGCTCTTTTTTTCGCAGGAGAAGCTCAAACAGCAGCATACCGCTGCCGTCGTTCCGACTACTTGCGCAATATTCTCGCATGGCGTCGGTGTCTCGTGTCGTGAGGCACTGCGCGCTGGTATGCCGCAGAACGTCACAAGTTCGAGGGCCGGCTCGAACGCAGCTTTGTGCTCGAAGGGCGTTGAGCACGTCTGCTGCGCGATGGGCCCGAGACGAGGCAGGAAGAGGCGGCGAGGAGGACTCGGAAGCGGTGCAACAGCTGGACTTGAAGACCATGAATAGGAATTTTGCCGAGAGCGCGACGCCAGAAGGACTCAGGCAGCTGGACGAGCTGGCCAAGACGAACGGGTACAACACAATCGACGAATTCCTGGACTCAGCGCTGCGAGAGACGCCGGGTTGGGCGTCGGAGGACAGGTCACTCGAAGAAGAACTGCTCAAAGACGATGTGGGTGAGAAGCCCAACAAGTCGTCCTTCTGGTATGATGAAGAGGACCCCGAAACCAATACGGAGGAACATGACGAGTTCGACGAAGACGACATCACGTCCATGGCGCACGGCAAGCTGGAGGAAATACGGGTGATGAGACAATATGCACGTTTGGCGGTTTGGGAACTGCCTTTGCTTTCGAGTACGTGATGCGCACCTGCAATTGGCCTGTCTGCTCCTTTTTGGTCATGTCCTTTCTGACTTGAAGGCTCTCTTCATAGAATACGCCAAGCCTTTTGTGCCTCCGACCGAGAACGAGGTCCTACGGTGGCGCTACACGACTTACATGGGCGAATCACATCCAGCCGAACGCAAGGTGGTGGTGCAGTTTGCGCCCGACGACCTGAAGCTCACGCCCGTGCAGACGGCTAAGCTCAAGAAGCTCGCCGGCCCACGATACAATCCCGAGACGGAGCTCGTCAAGATCAGCTGCGAGAGCTACGAGCACCAGGCCCAAAACAAGAAATACTTGGCCAGTCTGGTCAACGATCTGATTGCCGCCGCCAAAGACCCATCCGACACGTTCGAGGACGTGCCCCTCGACTTGAGGCATCACCGGGTCAAGCCCAAACCGCGGTTTCCCAAGGAGTGGCGGATGACGGAAGAACGACGGCTGGAGCTGGACAAACAGCGCCAGACGGCGGCTGTCGCTGACTCGCAAAGAGCCGAGCAGGGCCTGTTGGTGGACGGCAAGAAGGTAATAGATGGCTACCTGATGCAGAAGCTCATTGAGGAGCAGGAGAAGCAGAAGGTGGCTGAGATGGTACCCGCGCCGAGGGCCAGGGGGAGCAGGAGGTGATTGCGCCGTGAAACTTGGGATGCGGGATGGGCATGGGGCAGGCCAAGAGTGTATACTTGAGCAACATGTACAAAATCCGTATGGACGGGTGCTGGATGTTCGCGCCGTTGCGAAGTGACGGGTGAGTTTGGCATTTGGTCTCTACGCATTACTCTGATTCCCCTTGCAGTGACTTGCCGAGTCAAATCATGATGCATCGCCCGTGTAGTCCGTATAGTCAAGAGGAATGCACCGGTCCTGCCATGTGCTATTGAGAATGAGATTCAATTGCCGAACGTAGACTAGATGCCGGACGCAAGGTATGGTTGAGACCGGCGTGATGTGAAGACCAATACACAGAGCATGCGTCCGAGCTTCATCAGCCAGCCAAAGGTGTATGCCCGGCGCTCAAAGCAGATATGGCGCATCCTGCTCATTCCGGATCGTCGTCCCCGTCGCGCATGCACGCCGCAGATCTTGCGATTGTGAGGGAGCACGCTGAACAGGTCGACGAGCCTCGGCACGATCTGGATCCCGGGCCCCACGTGCAGTATTACCTGCAGCTTGGGATTCTGCACCGCACATCCAAGTTCTTGGTTTGGTGGGATGCTTGCTTGGGCTGCAGGGGTCAGCGTCGCTGACCTGCCATTGTGGAAGTCTTCACCGGACAATGTCATCTGCTGAGCAAGGACTTGAGCGCTTCTTCCAGTGATCTCTTTGTTTGTCTCCAAAGCAGCAAAAGAAACGAAAAGAACTGAATTGTTCTTGCACCCCCCAGGGTCACTTCGTCCACGTGCTGGAAACGACGTCGCAAGCTACTCCGCTTTCTGGGATCCCCCGCAGCTCAAGGTTATGCCGTCGTGCCGCTTCTGGCCCAGACCAACCAGGCACGAACGAGAGGAGTGATGCCACTCCATTGCCACGCTAGTGTCAGTGTCGTCACCTCTCGAGGGGCACGTCCTTGTTCTTTGACAAATACGACGGCGCCCGCTGCTCCCATCAAATTGTCAATGGTGCTAAAGAGCTTTTCATCGTCTCCTCCTGGCTTATTCCTTACATCTTGAACCACGCCGGAACACCACCATGGCCAAGACCAAGACGGGCTCGATCTCGGCCTTCAAGGCCACACCTCTCGACGACATCACGGCCGACGTGCGGCGGCTGCGCAACACCTTCCGCACCAACAAGACCAAGGACCTGCAGTTCCGCCAGCAGCAGATCCGCAAGCTCTACTGGGGCGTCGTTGACAATGCCGCCCTGATCGAGGAGGGCCTCATGAAGGACATGGGCAAGTCCAAGTTCGAGGCTAATCTCACTGAGATGGACTGGGTCAAGAACGAGGCCATCAACGTGGCCAACAAGCTCGACTCGTGGGCCCGCGACGAGAGCGTCGTCGATCTCCCCCTGACCTTCTATCCGATGCGGCCGCGCGTGCGAAGCGAGCCGCTCGGCGTCGTGCTCATCATCGGCGCCTTCAACTTCCCCTACCAGCTGAACCTGGTGGGTGTAATTGGTGCCATGGCCGCCGGTAACTGTGTCGTCCTGAAGCCGTCGGAGCTTTCGCCCCATTCCGCCATGGTCATCAAGAAGATCTTTGACGAGTATCTCGACCCGGACTGCTACGTGTGCGTCAACGGCGCGCTGGACGAGACCAAGCACGTCCTGGAGCACAAGTTTGACAAGATCATGTTCACGGGCGGCAAGAAGACGGGTACCATTATCGCGACCAAGGCCGCCTCTACGCTGACGCCCGTGATTCTCGAGCTGGGCGGCCAGAACCCAGCCTTCATTACCAGGAATGGCGACGTCAAGCTGGCTGCCAGGCGTCTTTTGTGGCAAAAGTGCCTCAATGCCGGCCAGCTGTGCTTGTCGCAGAATTACGTCCTGATTGAGCGCAGCTGCCTCGACGAGTTCATCAGCGAGATCAACCGTCAGTGCCGCGTGTTCATGCCCAAGGGCAGCAAGGACAGTGACATGGCGCGCATCGTCAACAAGGGCCATTTCGACCGTCTTATGAAGATGCTCAACAACAGCAAGGGCAAGATTGTCATGGGCGGTGCCTCCGACGTCGAGTCGCTGTGGATCGAGCCCACCGCTGTCCTGGTCGACAGCATCGACGACAGCATGATGGTCGAGGAGAGCTTCGGCCCCATCTGGTCCATAATGCCATTCGACACCTTAGACGAAGCTATCGACATGGCCAACAAGGTCGATCCCACCCCACTGGCTTTGTTCACCTTTGGCTCGGATGCGGAGAACAAGAAGAGTGAGTGGCTGACTTGATGGCTTTGACGCCCTTTGGGTCCTGTCCCACCCAACTTACCTGGCCGGGCTGCGAACCCCTTTCTCTGCACTGGTTTGCTGACAGACACTGATGATACTCGTCCCAGTCCTCGATAACGTCACTTCGGGTGGCGCCACTATCAACGACGCCTTCTTCCACGCCTCAATCAACCACACGCCCTTTGGTGGTGTGGGCAGCTCCGGCCAGGGTAATTACCACGGCTACTACTCTTTCAAGGCGTTCAGCCACCAGCGCGTCATTGCCCAGGTGCCTGCCTGGGCCGAAATGGTGCTCCGCGTGCGGTATATGCCCTATTCGTTGTCGGAACTGGCCCGCTACCGCTTGTTGAACGGGTCCAAACCCAACTTTGACCGCAACGGAAAGGTTAATTCCGGACTTGGGTACTGGCTCAAACTTTTCTTTGGGCTCGGCAGCCGGCGCACGACCGCCGCGGCCGTGAGGTGGGCACTCGTTCCTGAAGTCCTTGACGACGATGTAACTGCGACTAAAAAGAACGTCTTTAGGCCCGTGAATGGTACGGGAAAACCATCGTTCGAAGACGACGACGACGACGATGTGCTCTAAGGGAAAAGGTGTGGTTGATTGTCGTGAACTATGACAATTCATGTTCTTTTCATGCTGCTGGCGTTGCTGCATCGGGGCGGCTGCGTGCCACCATAGGGCCAAATGCTGGCCAAACCTCACACGTCGCTCAGCCTCGTCTTGATGGGTGGCGGACTGTGCGGGGATTTGGCGACGGCGGCCCAAGTATCAAGTAAGGCGTGGAAGGAGTTCCGCCGGGGGATTGCACACGACCGAGGTGTGTGAAGGCTGGAAGCAAACAATGGCAAGGACGAAGACGTCCAGAACACACCGCTTGGCCATGACTGGGAGGGAGGGAGCAAGCAGATCAGCAGAAGCAGGGGGGTCGAATAGACGAGCTTCGTCTCGCAGGGCGTTATTGTCCTTGTTTGCATTGAACATCATGTCAATCTCCTCGTCAGTACAGTGGCCAGTCTGCGGCCCTTTTCGCCGCCGAGATACAAGTCATCTTGCGACGACGACTCGCGGCCCATCTCGACAGCCTCCAGATAGCCCTTTGTGACGGTATCCTCATCCACGCTCAGCCCGTGCTCCACCAAAGCCAAGATGACGCTCCTCAACCTCGCAATCTCCCGCATGGTGGCCACGTCCACGGGATCGTTCTGGCTCGAATACACCTTGCTGCTCACGGCCTCGTCCATCTTATGAACGCCCACGACCTCGGCCCCTTCCTCCACGTCCACATGCTTACTGATCCAAATATACCCATTCACGCCCAACAAGACATGCAGCGCCGCGGCGCCATTCGCCCCGTCCATGGTCCAAACCTGCCTCTTTGACCTGACGACGCCGCCGCCGCCGCCCGTGCCCGACACACTCACAAACACGCCATTGCGCAGCTTCCCGTACTTGAGCGACCGGGTGTGCAGCGACGCGGCCCCATCCCCATGCAGCTGCTGCACCTCGGCCACGACCAGATCCCCCTCGGCGAAGAAAGACCGGATCTGCAGCTCGTCCGTCTCGGTGCGCTTGCGCAGTATGCCGCCGGGGAGGTTGATGGCGGATATCTGCAGCATGGCGAGCTGCGACGCCGCCACGTCGACGCGCCACCGCTTGGCTTGCACTTCGGTGATGCGGCCGACGACCAGGTCGCCGATCTCGGGGACGTACCGCGCGTGGAGGGGGCGGACGGACAGGAGCTTGTTGGTTTTGATGAGCGTGCCGGCGAGGGAGGATGTGATTGCGCCCGAGGAGGGGGGGATGTGCGTCCCGTGGCCGCTGTATGGGAGGTGGTGGTCAGTATAGAGTGAAGAAGAAGGAAGGGCGCCACGTACCGCATCCATTGGGGGTTGGTGGTTATGATGGTGCCGGGGGTGAGGATGTCGGTGGTGGATGCAGCACCGCCATGGTTGGAGAGGGTGACGCCGCCGCCGCCCGAGTCAGAGTCGGAGTCGGAGTCGGATGTGTGGTGAGTTGTTGGGGCACCTGCGCCCGCTGGCTGGGGACGCAGGATCGTGATGGGCATGGTTGTGTGCAAGAAGATGGGAAGATGATTGCCGGGAACGAGGGTGGTGCAAAGTTTCTGGAGGTTTGGGGGTGGGGATGGGGG
>JARJRV010000301.1:0-130656 GCA_030783925.1 Aschersonia sp. MBC 735 | reverse complement strand
CCTTGCCATCTGCCACGGTTTACCTGACAACCCCTCCGCCCCCCCCCCTTTCCCCACCACGCCCGCCTCCTAACCAGCCCACCATGCCAGCCGCTCCAGGTGATGGCCCGCGCTCGAGCCGCGAATTATTGATGCCAGAAACACGAATCATCCTGCTGGTGGGCCGGTCCCAGACTGCGACCCAGGCCTCTTGTTTCCGTCACCTCCGCGAGGACTTATCTGTTACAGTTCCTACATATGGCCTTCCTCTGCCTCCAGTTGGTCTTGGCCAACACTTACCCTTTGTTACCTGAATGGCCTGTCGTTCTCTGACAGCATCGCATATCATCCCTATAATCTGAGTCTGCCACTCGGTCCTTGTTCCAGCCGACTAAGCAGGGCTCTTTAGTGCCGATCGACAATTGCACCATCGAGCCGGCATCTCACGAACAACACTACACGACGGCAGGCGGGATGGTCTCGGTCTTCTGCTGTGATATTGGTTACCAAGTGTGATATATCCCATCATACAATCGAGAGAGGACTCGGAACAGCTCAAGACTGGTCGCATCGCGGGACGACCGCCCAAAGGCTGTCCGGATCGCGAATCCTCGCTGAGCATCCTTTGCAAAAAAGCACAGTGAAAAACAATCTGCGAAGCGTCAAGCGCTTCTAATCAACATGGCACCCTCACACATTACTATACCTGCGCGGGACGTTGGTTCGGGGACGGCCTCGGGGATTTCAAAGAGCCCGCATATGGCCACAACGACTTTGCGCGTTGACGGCATGACGTGAGTCAAAATTTCAGATCTCTCTACATTTCTAATCTCTCGAGTCGTTGTTGACTTGCCTTATGCGACTAGTTGCGGATCATGTACATCGGCAGTAGAAGGAGGCTTCAAAGATATCGCTGGCGTCGGCAACGTCTCAGTCAGTCTTGTCATGGAACGGGCCGTCATCATGCACGATCCCCGCATAATTTCTGCCGACGAGGTGCGAGAAATCATCGAAGATCGCGGATTCGACGCCGAAGTACTTTCCACGGATCTTCCGAGTCCGGCGGTAGGCCGGTTCATCGAGAGCCAAAACTCAGAAAAGGGCGCCAGTTCTGCGACAACGACCGTCGCTATTGAAGGCATGACATGTGGTGCTTGCACATCTGCAGTGGAAGGAGGCTTCAAAGATCTCTCAGGCGTGCATAGCTTCAGCATATCGTTACTGTCCGAGAGAGCAGTAATTGAGCATGACCCGGCTGTCTTATCTCCCGAGCAAATCGTCGAATTGATTGAGGAACGAGGCTTCGACGCGAAGATTGTGAGCACGACCACATCTGAGTCAGACAGCAGCAGCCATGGAAATGGTGGCGATCAGAGCAACATTGCTATCACAACCGTGGCTGTCGAAGGGATGACCTGCGGCGCATGTACGTCAGCCGTCGAGGGCGGATTCAAGGGTCTCGAGGGCGTGATCAAATTCAACATCAGCCTTCTCGCCGAGCGAGCGGTCATCACCCATGATGTTTCGAAACTCCCACCAGCGCAGATCGCAGAAATAATCGAGGAAAGAGGCTTTGACGCTGCGATTTTATCAACGCAACTCGAAACAAATGATATAGGGCCTTCGATGTCCACTGCCCAATTTCGAGTGTATGGGAATTCTGACGCTGCTGCTGCGACAGCACTGGAGGCAAAGCTGAATAGACTTCCCGGTGTCAAATCAGCTTCACTCAGTCTTGCCAACGACAGGCTCACTGTCACGCACCAGCCAGGCATCATCGGCCTTCGTGGCATCGTCGAGGCGGTTGAGCAAGAAGGCCTCAATGCCTTGGTGGCAGACAGCCAAGACAACAACGCACAACTCGAGTCTCTGGCCAAAACCCGTGAGATTACGGAATGGCGAAACGCATTCCGCACATCTTTGGCATTCGCAGTCCCCGTTTTCGTCCTAGGCATGATCCTGCCGATGGCCCTTCCCCTCTTCGACTTTGGCAGACTGGTGCTGCTACCCGGCATATATCTTGGCGACGTCATCTGCCTTGTGCTCACCATACCAGTTCAATTTGGGGTTGGTAAGCGATTCTACGTATCTGCATATAAATCCATCAAGCATGGCTCCCCCACCATGGATGTCCTTGTCATCCTCGGGACTTCTTGCGCTTTCTTCTTCAGCGTATTTGCGATGACGGTTTCGCTGTTGTTCCCTCCTCACACGAGGCCAAGCACAATCTTCGACACCAGCACCATGTTGATCACCTTCATCACGTTTGGGCGATTTCTTGAAAATCGAGCCAAGGGCCAGACGTCCAAGGCACTCTCTCGTCTAATGTCTCTGGCCCCCTCAATGGCCACTATCTACGTCGACCCGATCGCTGCTGAGAAGGCGGCCGAGGCTTGGGCCAAATCCAACGAGGGTGTGAGAACCCCCAAGACGCCACAAGTACCCGGAGGTGCTTCCGCTTACGAGGAGAAATCAATACCTACTGAATTGCTTCAGGTCGGCGACATTGTCATCATTCGTCCTGGCGATAAAATTCCTGCAGACGGCTCTTTGGTCCGTGGCGAAACCTATGTGGATGAGAGCATGGTGACAGGAGAGGCCATGCCTGTGCAAAAGCGACTCGGTGACAACGTCATCGGAGGAACGGTCAACGGAAACGGTCGCGTCGATTTTCGCGTTAGCCGGGCTGGCAGAGACACGCAGCTCAGTCAAATTGTCAAGCTTGTCCAGGACGCGCAGACAACGCGAGCACCTATTCAACAGCTCGCTGATACGCTAGCCGGCTATTTCGTTCCTACCATCCTCATACTCGGCCTGAGCACCTTCCTCTTCTGGATGATCATGAGCCATGTGCTTCCCAATCCTCCACAGATCTTTTTGCAAGACGCTAGCGGCGGCAAGATCATGGTGTGTGTGAAGCTATGCATCTCCGTCATTGTGTTCGCATGCCCCTGCGCTCTCGGTCTCGCCACGCCAACAGCAGTCATGGTCGGAACTGGCATCGGTGCCGAGAATGGTATTCTAATCAAGGGGGGTGGTGCGCTGCAAAGAACCACAAAGGTAACCCAAGTCATTCTGGACAAGACTGGCACGATTACACACGGCAAAATGAGCGTGGCCAAGTCCACGCTGATGCCCCTGTGGAGGGATGACGAATGGCGAAGGCGCCTGTGGTGGACCATCATTGGACTTGCCGAGATGGGAAGCGAGCATCCTGTCGGCAAAGCCATCCTGGGCGCAGCAAAGGAGCAACTCAACATCGAGCCTGAGGGCGCCATTGCGGGCAGCGTCGGTGACTTCAAGATCGCCGTTGGCCGTGGCGTGAATGCGCTTGTCGAGCCCGCAACTTCAGCAGAGAGGGTACGATACAGAGTACTGGCCGGTAATGTCAAGTACTTGCAAGATAACGGCGTCGACGTTCCTACCGAGGCCATCGAAACATCGGAGGAGCTGAACTTTTCGTCGAGCCATAAGCCCAAGTCCAAAGAAACCTCATCGGCCGGAACTACGAACATCTTCATAGCCATTGACGGCACCTACACGGGATACGTTTGCCTGGCAGACATCATCAAAGACGGCGCAGCAAGTGCCATTTCGGTGCTCCACAAGATGGGCATCAAGACAGCCATCGTGACAGGTGACCAGCGGTCAACAGCATTGGCCGTCGCGGCCGCCGTCGGCATCTCATCTGACAATGTCTTTGCCGGCGTCAGCCCAGACCAGAAGCAATCCATCATCAAACAGATCCAGTCTCAGGGCGAGGTCGTTGCCATGGTCGGAGACGGCATCAACGACTCGCCAGCCCTGGCCACAGCCGACGTCGGAATCGCCATGTCCAGCGGAACAGACGTAGCCATGGAAGCAGCCGACGTTGTCCTCATGAGGCCCACCGACCTGATGTGCATCCCCGCGGCCCTGGATCTCACTCGGACGATTTTCCGCCGCATCAAGCTCAATCTCGCCTGGGCATGTGCGTACAACGCCGTCGGTCTCCCAGTCGCCATGGGCTTCTTCCTACCTCTCGGACTGAACATGCATCCTATGATGGCCGGGTTCGCCATGGCATGTAGCAGCGTCAGTGTGGTCGTAAGCAGTCTGTTATTGAAGTTCTGGAAAAGACCTCGATGGATGGACGAGGTAGATGCGGAGCGGCGCGGCGGGCTTCGATGGTCCAGCGGCAACGGAATAATGGGCTGGGCGAAGGAGAAATTCGGTCGACGAGTCCGAAAGGGCGAGGAGGGATACGTGCCGCTGCAGAACCTCGATGCTGAGCAAGCCTAGGTCTGGGAAGGGAGAGGGCAGGGGTTTCAATTTGTGTTTTTTTTTTCTCTATCAGAGGACGTGTCTGGAAAGGGCGTACTTAGTAGTAGCGTGCATTGCATCAAGGGCAGGATGGTAAATAAAAAGATACCACGTGTATTTTGAGCATAGACTATCGTGGATATTACCAAGTCATTCATACACATCTGGCGACCGGGAACGGATTCATAGCTGTGTGCAAAGTCTGTCGTTGAGTTTTACTGCCGCAATGGTTCACGCAATAACGAAATGTCTTGTCATCCGAGTCGTGTCTGCTCAGTGCCTCCTACATCACAAGGCCGTCCAGCCATAAAATGGACGTAATAATGCTGCTCTACATCAGCCAAGCTGTTCCACGGGGCCTCATCCCATCCCAGTGGCTTGCTGTCCCCAGAACAGCAGATCCTCGTGAATCCCACAAAGCTCCCTCCAAGGAACGAACTTGTCGGCAGCCTCGTCGGACCACGCTCCTCCAAACTCGTCCTCCAAGTCGCCCTTGTGGGGATACGTCCGTTGAGGCATCCATGTCCGCTGATCCAGAGGATCAGACAGTATAGCTTCGCCCCTGTGTGAGGCCCGGACGGATGCGCGCAGCAGAGACTGCACGTATGGATAGAACCACATCTTGGTGTACTCGGTGTCGATGAACTCCTTGTCGCCCGTGCAGTGCCACAATGCGTAGATGTGCTTGGTGATGAAGTTGGTGCCCAGATGGATGCGTTTGATCCAATCTTCTGCAGACACGCCAGGATGTGTCTCGGCTATTGAGTCGTACAATCTTGTCAGCGCTGTCTTGACGCCGGGCGGCATGGAGATATTGTAGGGCACGAATGCCTTGCCCTTGTCGAGGACGTCCATGGTCACAGTGGCCGAGTTGCCATCCACGTTATACTGGAAGTAGCTGAGGAATTGTTCGTTTCCGGCCTTGAGTTGGAAGAGGGATGCTTCGTATTCGACAGCCATGTGGAACTCCGTCTCTTGGTGTTGTGTCCTTTTGGCCGGGATCACGCGGTCGTCAGGCCCCCCTGGCACCTCGCCGTCTGGCCCGTAGCGGTGCTTGAGCCGCCAGTATTCTTGACGGCCCCAGACATTGGCGAGGTGGTACTGGTCCGAGTTTGATTGCCATTCAGCTGCGTCAAAAGTGGCATCGATCTCTGCCATGGTGGCGTTGACGACGCGTCGGACATCACCGACGGGCCCCATCAGGGTGCCAGAGTTGAGCCATTGGGGGTCAGCCGAGGAGAATCCGTGGTTCAATGAAGCAGTTCCGAAGGTGTTGGGCTCCAAATGGGAGGCAGGCGCAGCCCAACAACGGGCAGCCGTTGAGTCTGGAGGGAAGCAGACCTTGTCGGCCCCGAAGAATACTGATTGCCTGACTTTCCCGGCTGCGACGGCCTGCGGCAAAATGTCCAGCCGTCTTGCCAATTCGGAGTTTGCCTTTCTAACAACTTCGAAGTACCGTTCCAGGATCACGGATGGGGGCAACTGATGCAGGATGTCGTAACCGTCAGCTATCAGAACTAGATCATCGTCTTGTTCATCGCCCAATGATTGCAGATAGCGTTCTAGAGCCCGTAATTTGGCAAGATGTGTAAGACCAGCGTCGAAATTGCCTTGGCCTTTCCACCCCAGAAGCGTGGGAACCGGATATTGATTCACGGCAGCAGATGCCACGTTGTAACAGAGATGACGGTTGGATTGGCTGGCGGGAATTAGGAAATGCAACCGCGACATTCGGAAGCTCGGTGGCGCTTCATCCGACTCGGTAATGACAGGCAATGGACGAGGAATTATGCTCTCCAAGGTATACTGAATGCGTGTTTGCCTGGTCAGCCGTGACCCGAGAACATTCTCGATCTGCATCGTAGCGAGGTGAGAGCGCCGTGACTGTACCATGTCAAATGAGCGTGTCGCATATATCAACACCATCAGCGCCGAGGCTATGCATACGGCGAGCACATAATTGCGCCGGATGCTGCCGAACCCTGCCTTCATGATGAAGACATGGAAACAGGCGAGAGGGGAATGCCCAAGTCGGCGAGGCCTGCGTCGTGTGTCAGGTCATTCGCAGTAGGTGCCGCATCCAAGGGAAGCGCTTGGCTTTTGACGAGGTGCTGGTCTGAAGGTGAAGATGAAGGATGATGCTGAGGGGCAAAATTCATGATATCGGAGATGAGAAAAGTCTTTGACAGAGAGAACTTAGAAATCGAACAGGGGTCCAAAGATAGCCAGAAGGGAGGGCAGGAGAATCATATGTCGTGAGAGGCGTCCGTAAGTACACAGAGTGTGTCGAGGCTAGGAAGCGGTGACTTTGGGAAAATATTGGGTGGCAGGGGGCATAGAGGGTAAAATAGGCCAAAAGATGACACGATATTACTGTTGTACGACACAACGCAGATCATCCTTGGCGCGCGTCTCACTACAAAGTCTAATCTCCTTTAGCAAAAGCCATGGGCTGCTACTCCTGTTGCAGACTGGAGGTGAGGAGTTTGTTTGTTCTCACGGGGCAATGGAGAATGAGCCCGTGCGGGCAAACCCTCGTCGAACTCGGGAAGTCAGCAACATAATTGGTTCATTCATAGAAGCCCTCGGAACGGAGTGTTATGTACACAATTCCGTGGACTACCTACTCAAAGAGATAGTAAGCGAGTGATGAGCGCCATCGGGGTGATATGGCAAGAATAAGATGTGCCATCATTTCCGCTGCGTGTCTCGCATGCCACTATTTTCTGACAGTCTCAGCTCTCGGTCTATCGGTCTATCGGTCTATCGGTCCATCGATGAGTGGTTGCAAGCTTGAATATCCGTGGATGCCGCGAGAAGCTAGCTGGTGGCCCTTGACTTGGCATGTGCATGTTTCCAAAACCAGTCTTGCCTTTTCGCAGAGACGGGGTTCATCTTGTCGAGGGTGTGTGATGACAGCCAACACAAGCCTGCATACTCGGAACTTTGGGGGTCACAACCGCCCGTCGCGACGTGACGTTACGGAGCTGCATGCGATATGCCGATGAGCCTCTCGAGTCGCTCATCCTTTGCATTGTCGTGTCACAGACAACTTTTCCAGGCACGCTCATCCACCAGATTCATACTGAACTCGGCAAAGATCTTTCTCAACGCTCCGCCATATGCGTCCCATGATGCAGCAAATCTTCCGAGAGCAGAGCTGAAGGAGCTCCGTTGGTGCCATACCGTCCCATACCGGATAGGATCGGAGCACATGCAGGCCCGCGCGTACGGAGATACCCAGGCATCTTTCTTTCGTTGTCTGTCGACTTGAATGCCCGTAGCAAGGATTCTGAAGAGGGAATCAAGTTCTTGCCAGCATATTTTGATGTAGCGACCGCGCTAGGCAACTCTTGGCAGCTGTTTTGTTGTCATCTTTGGTCGTGGCTGTTCCGAGAGAGATGGAAGGTAGTTGTTGCGGATTACAGCTGCCTCCTGCAAGGATGAACAACCAGTCGAATTTCTCTGGATAGCTTGGCAAGCCCCACCACCCCAAGCCTTCCTTTTTCGTGTCCTGCTTGATAGTCCTGGCTGCGCGCAACACCGGATGATCATTGCAGTCGAATGATGCTACAAATTTGCAATGCATGGCCTGTTCAATTTCTTAGCCCTCGCCGGTTAAAGCTTGACGGCTAGTACTCATCGAATTGCCATGTTGGCCACCAGTTCCGGGCACCATCCCGAAAAAATGTTGGTTACTCAACCTCGATCAGAGAAATGGCATTTTACGGAGTACATACTCCGTGTATACTGAGTGCCTACCTCTGGTAGGTCAGTGTGAAGGATTGCCAAGCCCAGCCCACTGGGTCGCAGTTGCCATCAGACAGCGGCTTGTGTCTTGGCTGCGCCAGGGACACGATAATGTCCAACCAATCATGGTGCAGTTTGAAAATAGAGTGCGTAATCTACTTTAGGTTATTGCACTCCGCACCAACCACTCCGTTCAGTACGTACGTTACGAACTACGGGGAACATGCAAGCACTTCAATGCGCACACAACATGTAACGCGGAAGTGTCATTTCCCTCATCACTCACCCTTGTATTTCGCAGCACTTGCCTGCTCGCCCAAAACTTCGCCTTCTTTCTTTATTCTTTTCACCGGATGTCGCTTGTCTCGCATGGTTTGCGGGCCCTCGGACAAGGCCTTTGGTTTTCGCAGCCGGTTTTACTTTTTTGACCCTTGTCTTCGGCCCAATATGCCGCCCAATATGCCAGCAGACATGGAGGACTTCAATTCCACGTACATACATTTGCTGAAGCCGTCGCCCAGGATCGACAGTCACTTCCGATGCCCCACGATCTAGCCGACATGTCTGAAACATGTGGCTCTTCCGTACAGGGTTTTTTTTTTCGCGAGGCTGAAGTGCTGAGCTTGGGACCTTTACCTGACTTATTTGTGGCGGCGTGCACGGATGCGACTAATGAGAAGACACTCACAGAGTACGGAGTACGCAGTATGCATTACTCAATGCGAAGCTTCGTCGGCGCACGTCCTGATTTTCGTCCGACCCTCAGTTCTGAGCTTCCATTTCGTGGTACCTGAAGCGGCGTCGCCGTACTGTTTTGACTGTGAGACTATTTTGTTGATTCTGCAGTACAGTCCCATGAACAGCAAGCAAATCAGTCGTGTGATCAGGAACATCACACAGTCGTCGAGCCTATTAGTACTCCGTGTTACCAGCCAAAGATCAAGTGGCGCGCCTGGCTTGACAGGAAAAGGTGTTTTCTCGCCCTGACGGGTTTCCTGCATCTCTGTCGATACGGGAGACGTCTTGCCCGCGGCCAACCGGCGAACATGCCAATCATCGGGCATTACGCCACACGGAGCGCTCGCCTCCTTTTCTCTCTGCTAACGAACATGTTCCCTCAGAAAAAAAAAGGACCCCAAGTCTTGGCCCAAGCGTCTCTGCGACATATTCCTTCAGGGACTTTACGTACGAAGTACGGAGCACTGCGACTTTGATTGCTGCCAACGTGACCAATTGTGCGCGTGCCACACGAAGGTACGGACGTCAAGGTTCACTCGTGATCAAAGATGGAGGTGCCATCTGTGAGCCTTTGAGGGGATCTCAGTCCCTCGCTAAACGCTACCTGTGATACGCTGAGAAGCCTGTGACGCGATAAATCTAGGAGTCACTGCCAAGCCATGACAAGACCCCGTCGAGCTGTGATATGTTGAGCTGTAACAGCGATCGGCAAAGCCCATCATTCTCTGATCAAGGATGTTTAATTCATATGCGATAGTTGATTGGGCACTGCGTTGCGACGGAAACACGTTGACTGGGGTGATTGTCTTGTCAAAACAAGAGTTTACACTTTCATGGATATGAGGCATCAATTTGTCCTTGTGGTTGGTCACGCCGACGTGGCGCATCAGGCAATATCTACTGATGATCCTCTGAATGATGCAATGTGATGTCAGTGCTACTCTTATCGTTGACTGTGAGGCCAGAAAAGAAGCCCATTCACCGACAACTTGAGCGATCGATTGATTCACGGCGACTCAGGACAGGATTTCATCTGATGAGCACTTGACGGCGGCGACCTCGTCTGGTGAACAGTCGGTCCGCCAACAGGATGGCATTTGCATGATGCCCTTTGTCGTTCCTCCGACATTGTGGCTGGAAGGGGTCTTTCGCTTGAGACTTCGCCAACTGCCAAGACCAGGAGACGAGTGCGTGCCAGTGCAGGCGTGACGATGACAATCAAAAGGTACGGGGTACGTGCTGGGATTGGCCTCAACCGAGTCCGGGTGACGCTTGCTCCATCTACAGTATGAACGTGTGTGCCACCGGACTGCGGCCCATGCTGTGCACGCTCGTCCACGCCCGTCCCCCACGCTTCCAGCGTTCCTTCCCCTACCGCGCACCGCCTCCTACCGTCTCCCCCATCGCCCAGGTCCCAGCTCCCGCACGTTGCTGGCGCCACCCCCTTGCTAGCCCGAGTGCAGTCGCGGCCGACTAACTCCCTTGAGCACGCTGGTCTCGCGTGTGCCGCCGCTCCGTCTTTGTCGACGGTGTTGCGCGGCCTCTGAAACCTTGGCAGCCGTCCGGTGTCCACCGGGAAATGTCAGACCTTTTAGCTCCTGCTTGTCTTCATGACGCCCCCCCCTCAAAGGACCATCGTCGCTTCCCTTCATTATCACCTTTCGCTCTCTTTTTCTTTCGCTACCGTACAGACACGTAGCCTGTCACCATTACGCAGCCATCGTTTAGTCTTCTCCACGCTCTCTACTTCATCGTTTTGCTGTGGTCTCCTTCATATACGCCCTTCGCCTTCCTATCTTTCGATACTGCAGCTCAATTGCCACCTTCACCCCTACTTCACCCAAGTGGTCGATATCCTGACCGACCTTCTTCTCTGCCACAAGTCAACTGGATAGACCGGCTTACTACCAAAATCCATATCCTTGAACAACTAGCCTCACTTTCTAGCCGCTTCTTCGATTCATACTCGGCATCATACCCGTAATATGATCTCGCCATAACATCTCCTCTCATTAAAACAAGAGTTCCAAGGTCTGCTCCGCTCTCCAGGGTCAATTTGCACCGTTCCCAAATCGCATCGCCACAGAAAACATGTCACGACACAGTCAAGACGAACTGGACCCCCTGTCGCCCCAAGAAGAGGCTGTCGAATCAAAGACTCTGGATCTCGACGTCGAGGCTGCGGCAGGGCACACCCGACCATTAAAGGATCGAAATCTGGACCACGAATACTCCATCCCCAATGCCGTCAAATTTTCTTGGCTGGGTGCTTATTTCCTCCTCTCGCTACTTCTCACACTTTACAACAAGCTCGTCCTGGGCATGGTATGTCGCGCCGTCAAATTATACCCGCATTGAGCCTGGCAATTGAATCATTCTGACCCCTGCGAGTAGTTCCACTTTCCATGGCTCCTGACCTTCATCCACACATCCTTTGCATGCATCGGCACCTTGACAATGATGCATCTTGGCCATGTCAAGCTGTCTCGCCTAGGTCGTCGCGAAAATCTAGCTCTCGTTGCCTTCAGCGTACTCTTCACAGCCAATATTGCAACCTCGAATTTGTCTCTCGCCATGGTGTCGGTTCCGTTCTATCAGACTATCCGCATGCTGTGTCCAATATTCACCATCGTGATTTACCGTTTCTGGTACGAGCGCACTTACAGCTTTTTGACGTACCTTTCGCTGGTACCTCTCATCATCGGCGCCGCAATGACGACAGCTGGGGAAATGACATTCAGTGACGCTGGCTTCCTTCTTACTGTATTCGGAGTCATTCTCGCCGCTCTCAAGGTACGCAGCAACGACTTGGGCTCGTCATGACGTTTTGCGTTCTTCCTTCTAACAAAGTACTGGCTTTAGACCGTTGCCACAAACCGATTTATGACTGGATCTCTAGCTTTGCCACCAGTAGAGTTTCTTATGCGAATGTCTCCATTGGCAGCATTGCAAGCCTTGATATGCGCCGTCGTATCAGGTGAGGTCACAGCGTTCAGAGACCTCGTGGCGTCTGGAGAGATCTCGGTGCCTTCCATGGTCGCATCATTGACGGGCAACGGTTTTCTGGCCTTTCTCCTCAATATTTCCTCATTCAATACGAATAAAATGGCGGGTGCCCTGACGATGACGGTTTGCGGCAACCTCAAGCAATGTCTGACAGTCTTGCTCGGTATTTTCATTTTCAATGTATCGATTGATCTCTTGAACGGGGCCGGTATGGCTGTCACCATGGTGGGAGCGGCCATCTACAGCAAAGCCGAGCTGGACAACAAGACAAAGAAGCAGCAAGCTCAGTACTCACCCTTGGAGCAGACGTCAAGGTAGTGCGTACTTGGAGTATTATGCTGCTTACTGTTTCAAGATACCCTGATGTGGTGCGATACGAGACACGGAGCGGCCTCATTATGTGCATTTGATTCCAACATCGGGTTGCATGGTTTGCGGACGAATAGGCTGACAAAACGTCGGCCCGACTTTTATCTTTCTTTTGTGTTATGTCATCCTCTCAAGAGAGCTGCATTATCATGACAACATGAGCATTTGGGCGTTTTGGTATTGAAACCGTCAGGCAGGCAGGACGGCACTTTGTAAGCACTGTACATCACGTTTTAGGATAAGGTAGCATTGTCGAGGCGCATTTCGTCACCATCGTGACGACTAGTGGGATCCCATTGGACGGAGCCATGAAAGGCGCCGAGGGTTGACTTTGGTAGCACATAATGGGCTTTGAGAAGCTCCTACAAGTCAAACAGAAACATAGTTTGTTGTCTTTCCTGCAACAATACCAGATGCATTGTGAAAGAGATAAGGCCCCCACCTCCAATTACGAACGGTGGCATCGTGCACGCGATGTTAGTCGACGGAGGACATTTCAGCTTTGGGATGCGATGCGCAAAGTGGACATTGTATCGTGGGGTCTGGCATCCCGGCAGTGGTGAAGTACGCGTGAAAGGGTCGTTCGCTAAAGGGTACATTGGAAAAAAGGGAGTGGCGGGTTGTGGACTACCAGAAAGGGTTCATCATAGTCAGTTAATGGAAAAAGCCGAGCACCCATCCCGGTGCACCAACTACCTTAGTCGACCTCAAGCTCCTCGGCTATTAGGGGGGGAACGGTGTGGGGGGGATAAAGCGTCCGTCCTCTATGCGGCACGTAAATTTCGGGTCCAAACGGAGCATAGAGTGCGTGGATGGGCAGTGGAAGGTATTGTGGCGCTTTGTGGGAGGAGAGGCGTACGCGTCACGAGTCGCTTGATGTTCTTTGAAGCTGAGGGCTGCCACTGGCACAGTTGATCTTGGGGTGGTGTGCATACATACTTTGTACGGCGCTGAGAAAAGCAAAGAAAGTGATTTGTAGTGCCGTTCTATGACGCTGGGGAGGTGGGTGCCGATGTTGCCGCAGCACCTATGTACGTAGGTGCGCCTTGCATGCCATTATGTACAAACTGTGCATCAACTACGTGCATTTTTCTGATGCCATGCCTTGCTATGTTTCGTGTTCCGACAAAATAAAAAGAGAGAGCGAACGTCAACGTGATTGGTGACGTAAAAGGTCTGGTGACCAGAAGAAACAAATAGTCCCTCAGCGGCGGGCGCGCCACCGTCGGGTAAATCGGACAATGGGACGCGCAAGCTCCTAATGGGGCATGACGCAGACTGAAGGCACTAGGTTTCCAGAAGCCGCTAGAGGACGGGTGTGTCACCAAGTGAGGAGCTGGTGCGCGCAACTAAGACATGGACGGGGCGTCTGGTTGTCTGGATGGTGGTGTTTTTGGCAGAGCTTAGTGGTGAGGGTCGAGGTGGGTTTTGAGGACTGCCGGTGTCTGCTGGAGTGTTGTTTGATGTGATCGGATTTTGTTGCGACCGTCATGTTCGGGTTTGGGGATGAACGAGAGACTTGGTGTTGATGCTGCAGCCAGACTTGGAGTTCGTTGCGGGCGTCTGTCATGTTCAGTCTCCAGAATGAGCAAGAGAAGAGGCGTTGTTGTTCTTCTATAGTCAGCCTTTTTTCACGCTGGTCTGTCTGTCAGGTTCAGTCCCTGGAGTGAGCCAGAGATGCGGCGTCGACAGTCTGCAATCAGTCTTCGTTGCGCGGGTCCATCATTATTTCGCCAGAGTGATCCGGAGACTCGGCGATCGTGTCATGCTCCTTGCGGGGACTTGCTGCTTGTTGCAGATGCCGAATGCCAAGTGTGATGTCTTCCAGCGTAGCGTTGGGCTGCAGCCCGATGGTGAGGGCAACGAGTCCAAGTTCAGTGACGTCCTCAGCCTTGTGGCGTCGTCCCTGCGTGATGTGACGGCGGGCCGTGTTGATAGGAGGCGGGGGCGAAGGCAGGGCAAGGATCTCGGGGACTTCGGCAGGGTCAATGCTGCCGCTCCACGATACTGACGGCGAAGGAACCAATGGAATGGACGCGGCACTGTTCTTCTTGAGCATGACGAACCGCAAGATGACTTCGGCGAGCGTGACAAAGATGCTGATGATGATGAGGATGATGACGATCCACGTGATGTGGCTCATCTTTGCATCAGCGATGGAGTCTGACAGTATTTCCGTGAGATCGAGAAACACCCGGCATCGCTCATTGAGCACTTTGATTCTGGGGTCAATCTCGAGGTATTCGCGAATAGCGACATAGAGAGGATGCAGAGTCGGTTCCGAATCCCAGAAGAAATTTGGAACATCGAGGATATTCGATGCTGTTGTTCACGGGTGTCAGCGGGGTCGCGATGATAGAGCCGAATGATAGCACGTCGGAGCGTGCTGAAGAGGCACTTACAAAGATTGATGTCGACACGACTCTTGAACAGTCTGCCCAGAAGGGTCACAATCTCGACTCTGGTCATGTTCAGCTGTCCTGTCAGGGCAAGCGTCTTGGGCACATGCTGCGCGTCCAGCATGGTCTCGCTCATCCTCCCTTCGAAAAAGCACAATTTGGTGCTCTGTGCGATGGCATGACTGATGGTGAGCTTGATCATATGATCTGACCGAGGCAGCAGCGTGATCATGTCATTAAAAACGCGTGGCCGCTTGACGTCAGGACTATATTCAAAGTGAAACTCTTCAGTCTCTATATCGTCCTCTTCCAGAGGTCGTGTCAACAACGACACGCCACCGTCGGCGCCCGCAAACGTCAAGTCGGCGAGTATGTCCTTTTCTTGGTGTTCTGTGAAGTTCCAGAACACGACGACGCCGTACGAGAATACAAACACCTCGGCGAAGTTCTTTGCGTCTGGGGCTATGCGGCTCATTTGCGACGTGATACCGTCTCCTCGGTCTGCTAATTGAACCTGGATATCGTGATGACTGGGGCGTCTGTGATGCGTGGACGGAGCGTGGAAAGTTTCTCGTTCGGGACTCTGGGGAGAGGCATACGCATCGTCGGCGAAGTAGCCCTCGTGGTGATCACGCTGCTCGGTCCTCTCGATCTCCAGGTCCAGCATCGTCTTGCCAGTCCCAGGGGTTTTGAGCATAGGGCGACCACGCACACGACACCCATCTGTGCCGATGAGGAGTGGCAGCGCATAGATTGCATACAGACAGTCGTCGTAGAGTTTTGTCTTGGCATCGTGTTTCTTCCGTAGGAATTCTGACGTCTCGGCCGTTTTGTACGCTTGTGCAGTGCAATAAGCCGTCAGTCGGCTGACCTTGTCTTTGCGCTGCATTTTGGGGAGCCTCTCTGCGTAGCTCTTCCCTCTGATGCCGCCTCTCTTCCGAAGAACGTCTAGCTCTTCGTCCTTCAGCGGCGTATCTTCTTGTTCTTGTAGTTTCCGAGATATTGCAGCGTCAGACTCGGGCTCCTCTCCGCCGCTATCAACGTTGTCGTCGGTTTCGGGCAGCAAGACGAGCTTCTGGCTGATCTTGGTCGTTCTCGACGGCATTGGCTGTCCGGTTCGTGATTGCAGGTTTGGTAGCCCACCTCCATATACCAGGCGGCGCGCTTGACTTCCTGCAGATGTAGCCATGGATCTCTGTGATACTGGAGGCGCCCTAGGCTGGCCCGAAGGAATCTGGGTGTTGTGCTGCAAGACGTTGTCGACTGTCATAAATCTCATTGGCGCCCGACCAGGGGCCCCAATAGCCGTGTCGGATCGACGAGGTACTCTTCGCTGGTTCGGGCGCTCGCGGGCGTCGGTGACCTGTTGCAGGGTGAAATTAGCGAGGTGACGAAACAGACAGACATCTCGACTAGGATGGATAAGCTTACCAGCACCGTCGGCCCCTTCTTCCCTGATGACATACTGGCGGGATGGTCGCACAGTCGGCTTCTGCGGTTCGTCACCACCGCGCCAGCAGCTGAATTTGGAGGCCTAACGCGAGCTCGTTGGGCCGGCTTCCTGGTCCCTTGCACGGGATCAGCAGCCTGTGATGAGGCAGGCAGCGCTGTTGGAGGAGCTTCGTGCTGGCCGCTTGTAAGCCGAAATGCGCAGTCCCAATTGAGGTGATGACCGAGAAGTAAAGTTGCCTGCCGAGCTGCATCCCCACATATTTTACAAAAGTGCTCCGTACGCATGTGCAGATCCGTCACCCTCGATCCGTCACACGCGGTGGGTCGATCTGAAAGGTGATGGACGAGTCACCAAACAAGCCACGAAGAACTCCCCGTATTTGCACACGTGCAGTACAAAAGTGTAATTCATGGACGCCGTCACACTTTGTGACCACGGTGTGGCTGATACATTGGACCTATCGGACCCGAGAAAGTCAATCTTGCTTCCCCATAGACGCAGTGATGAGCGACAGACTGAAACATTGAAGCGAAGCCTGATACCAATTTTTCCCTTACAAATCGATATCACGCGTGCGCCAGACATCATCGCTACAAGTCGGCAAAGGGTCTATGAATCATCTCCGCAATTGAGCGGCCAAGGACTGAGGGCTTGACGAAGCCGAAGCTGGAAAATGGGCGCCCTCAGGCAACTCTAGTCCGTAGCAAAATGCAATATATGCGCCATTACGTGCTTTTTCTGCCGGAATCACCTGGGATCCACTGTAATATATCCAGCACCACCTGTTTCGACGGGCACGCTTCTTCGATGCCCCAGCCAATCAAGGTGGGGTACGCGACGTTGCTGGGGGGCCCGCATCGATGTTTGTTTACTTTTACTTTGCTACTTTTCCCTCTTCGCCGCGGTCCATGAGCCAGGCCAAGAGGAAATAACCCCGCGCAGCATGTCATTTCGCACCTAGATGAATCGTGACAAGAGACTGAATCCCGGCTCATACGTATAGCACTGTAATGCGTCGCATTGCACGTGAAATTGCGCTCAGTGTCTGTCCCTCGGCCGCCATCTCCCCCTCCTTCGCCGGCATTGCCATCCGCCACACTAAGCAAAGCTGCTGCCACGCGGACCGATCGTTGGCTCTCCTTTCCTCTCTGCACTAGCAGCAGCAGCTCTCTCAACGCCGACTATTCTTTTGCAAAACTCAGATTTTAGCTCTGTATTCCGTTTTTTCGACGAGTTGCTAGCTAGCTGGTTCTCGCTGTCGCGATCCGAGTCGCCATTGCGTTTGCGACAACGCGCTTCTCTGCCAAACAAAACATCATTTTTGATCCGCATTCTTCATCTCGCACTGGTGGCCGCCAGCATTCCGAACCGTCCCCGAGCCGATTCAGGCAAACAAAGACCCTCTTCCTTGCCTTTGGAACGATGCACAGCCAGTCATAGGCTCAGGGATCAACGAGCCCGGGCGAGACATTCGGCAGCGACAGGAGCGAGAAGCAGCACACGGGACCGTCGAGGGCAGCCAGCCAGCGGTGGCGTGGACACTGGTAATTCGCCATCAAGTCCAAGTCGGACAGGGAAACAATGTCGTTTCGTTCACATCCCCTGCGCCAGTCGCACAATGTCGGTCTCTCCGCCACTCCAAATCCTGCGGACCATCACTACAACAATCTTGCTTCCACTACCTCCTCCACGCTCTTGGATGCATCTGACATCAATTGGCCCCCCTCTAACACATCGTCCTGCGCGTCTTCTGTACATTCGTCCATATCTAACTATACTGCCGGCACCCAGTATTCGTCGACGTCCAACGCCGAAAATCCCACCCATGCGCACCACACGCACAAGCGCGGTCATAGCGATGTCCTAGCTCGGGCAAAATCATTCGAAGCCGGAGCAATGAACAATTTTAATAAAGGACACGAGAATCTCCAAAGAACACCACCTCGACAATCACTACGTACGCTGCCGCAAGCCCCAGCAGCACCCCCCAGAAGCTCCGACCTGAACGGCTCCTCACTGGTCTCTCCGCGTCATGAGAGGGGCAAGAGCGTGGACGTTGGAAAGTATTCCCTTGCGCAGTACGATGGTGTCAAAACTTTGCCGACATCTCCGCCGAGAGCGCTGCCAGTGCGACCAAACTCAATGCTCTTGACGCGATCCGACTCTATCCTCCGCAGCAGATCGATCAAGTCGCCAGGGATTCCTCAGCAGGGAGCCCACAGTGCTCAAATTGCGAGACCGGACTTGGAGCTCTTGGGGCGTTCCTCAACGAGGGAGCTTCGTACCCTATCTCGCTTGGCCACGTCCGATGTCGCCGAAGACTTCACCATTACTTCACCAGCACAGGAAGTTGTAGGCTTGCGCGGGCGCCGCAAACTGCAGCGAGCTGATCAGCCCAAGGTCGCGGGAGCTCCCAAGGCTGGAGGTTACGGCTGGGAGGGTCGCAACTGGATGGACAAGCAGCGCCAGTTCCTACAAGCTTACGAGTATCTCTGTCACATAGGGGAGGCGAAGGAATGGATTGAAGACGTCGCGCAGAAAGCTCTTCCGCCCATTGTTGAATTAGAGGAGGCTCTACGAGACGGTGTGACGTTAGCAAACGTCGTCGAGGCTTTGAATCCAACCAAGCGCTACCGGATATTTCAACATCCAAAGCTTCAATTTCGCCACTCTGATAATATAGCCATCTTCTTCCGGTATCTGGACGAGGTCGATCTTCCCGACCTCTTTCGCTTTGAGCTCATTGACCTCTACGAAAAGAAGAACATACCCAAGGTCATTTACTGCATTCACGCATTGAGTTGGCTGCTGTTCCGCAAAGGCATAGTGGACTTTCGAATCGGAAACCTGGTTGGGCAGCTAGAATTCGAACACCATGAGCTGGAAGCGATGCAGAAAGGACTCGACATGCTTGGGACTAACATGCCAAGTTTCGGTAATATGGGAGCTGACTTTGGGGTCCCCGAGCCCGAGCCTGAAGAAACCGAGGAAGAACGTATAGACCGAGAGCTTGCTGAAAGGGAAACAACAATTACCGATCTGCAGGCTCAGATTCGGGGCGCCTCGCTCCGCTTACGACTCGGAGATACGATGCAGCAGTTCTGGGACCAAGAGCAATGCCTCATCGAGTTGCAAGCGCACATCCGAGGTGACTTTACCCGACAAATCATGAGCTATCGGCTCCAGATGCGGCGATCAGCAGTCCTCTTACAAAGCGCTGTTCGTGGATTTCTCACCAGAAACCGACTCAAGGGGCGAGATGATTATTGGAAGATTCATGAGGCAGGAGTCCTGGAGCTTCAGAGCAGGATTCGGGCTGCGAAGGCTCGCCATGAGGTACGAAATATCTTGCATGTGCTAGAGGATCGCGGGGATCCCATCCGAAAGATCCAGGCGATCTCTAGGGGCTTCTTGAGCCGTAGAAGTCTGCTGGCTCAGAAACGGGAAACAAACTTAACCTCTGGAGATGCCGAGAGGCTACAGTCTATTATCCGCGGCATGTTGTGCAGAGTTCGCACGGGCAGAGACAAGGAGTTCATGCAAGAGCAGGCCCATTTGGTTGCTTCAATACAGGCTGCTGCAAGGGCTGTGCTGACCAGAACTCAGATTCACAATGAGCAGCGTCAGTTGCGTGCCTTTGAAAACCAATGGGAAGCACTGCAGGGCATCATCCGAGGTAAACTTGCGCGAGAGCACCAGGAACGTCGCAAAGTTCAGGTCACACATCATGAATTAGACATCATACAGTTACAGGCCAGCATCCGCGCCGGAGCTCTGAGGCGAGAGGTCAAAGAGCAACTGCGCGCAGTTGCTGAACACAGCGACGGGATTATTTTGATTGAATCAGCAGCGAGGGGCCTCCTTGAACGAAACCGCGTTGCAACCTTGAAAGAGAATATCCAGCGTCAAGAGACCTCCGTCATAAAGTTGCAAGGCCGCTCTCGAGGACAGCTTCGTCGGAAGGCACATGCGACTCTCGTGCAAGACCTACGTTCCTGTGACGATACTACAGCTGCATTTCAAGCAATTTTGAAAGCAATGATGGCCCGAGCCAAGGTTGACGACATCCTCACTGAGCTTGAAGAAGAAGAGGAGATCATCATTGCCGTCCAAGCGGCCGCGAGGGGTTTTGCCGTGCGCGCAAAGTTCCAAGAGAAGAAGCGATATTTTGACGAGAATATGAAAAAGGTCATCAAGATCCAAAGCTTCGTCCGCGCCAAAGTACAAGGCGAGGCCTACAAGAGCTTGACCGCGGGGAAGAACCCCCCAGTGAACGCTGTCAAGAATTTCGTTCATCTTCTGAACGACAGTGACTTTGATTTCAACGAGGAGCTCGAATTCGAGCGGTTGCGAAAGACAGTCGTTTCGCAAGTTCGTCAGAATGAAATGCTGGAGCAGTATATCGATCAACTAGACATCAAGATCGCGCTCCTCGTCAAGAACAAGATCACCCTCGATGAGGTTGTCCGCCATCAACATAACTATGGTGGTCATTCGATGGGCCTTTTGGCGAACAGCACCATTACTTCTACGAATCATTTTGACCTGAAGGCCCTCAATAAGAGCTCGCGCAAGAAGCTGGAATCCTATCAACAACTCTTCTTCTCCTTGCAGACACAGCCCCAGTACTTGGCTAGAATGTTCAGACATGTCCGCGAGCAGGGCACATCAGAAAAAGAATGTAGGAGAATTGAACTTCTCGTCATGAGTCTGTTCGGCTATGCGCAGAAGCGGCGCGAGGAGTACTATCTGCTCAAACTAGTTGCCCGATCCATTCAAGAAGAGGTAGAATCGAGTAGGGCTGTTCAAGAATACGCTCGGGGCAACTTCTTTTGGTCAAAGTTATTAAGCAACTACTCGAGGTCTCCGAGGGATCGCAAATACTTGCGCAGCCTTTTAGGGCCGCTCATTCGAGACAATATTGTGGAAGACCCTGCTCTCGACCTCGAGAGCGATCCCATGCAGATATATCGATCAGCCATAAACAATGAGGAGCTACGAACCGGACAACCGGACCAGAGGCCACTCGACGTGCCACGAGAAATAGCCATTCGTGATCCCGAAACGAGACGCCTTTTCATCGATCATCTTAGGGACCTGAGAGAAATCTGCGACCAGTTCTTCTCAGCTTTGGAGGATATGGCTCATAAGATGCCCTACGGCCTCAGGTTTCTCTGCAGCCAGATGTTTCAAGCTCTGTGCAAGCACTTCAATCGGGAGTCCGAGGAGAGCCTGTTGCAAATCGTGGCAAACTGGCTATGGAAGTTTTATCTCCACTTGCCTCTGACCATGCCGGAACAGCTGGGCGTGATTGAGAAATCCCTCAGCCCTCTTCAGAGGAGAAATCTGGTCGAGGTTGCCAAGGTCATTGGTCAGATTGCCTCGGGACGACCATTTGGCGGCGAAAATATCTACTTGCAGCCGCTGAACAACTTTGTCAGCGAATCAATCCAGCGCTTGTGGCAGATTGTGCGCAGTCTGATCTCCGTTGCCGACGCCGAGAGGACCTTTGACATTGACGAGTATAACGATCTCTACGCCAAAAATAAGCCAACGTTGTACATCAAGATGTCAGACGTTTTCGCTATCCATCACTTATGTGTGTCGGAGCTTTCCTTCATGTGTCCGCCACGGGATGACGTCTTGCGCGAGATCATACAAGATCTGGGCAGCGCTAAGAATAATGAGAGCGAGATGAATGCGGCAGGCACTTCGGATATCCAGATGTTCCTGACTCCCAAGCTCCATCAGGTGCAGGATCCAGAAGAAGACGTGAAGGCATTGTTCATGGAGACGAAACGTTGCGTGCTGTATATCATCCGAATTCAGACTGGGAGCAATCTGCTTGAGATCTTGGTCAAACCAATATCAGAGGAAGACGAAGACAAATGGCAGTCTCTGTTGCGAGAGGAGTTTTCTGCCGGCAATGACACACGTGGCGCCTACTCGGACACGAACATGGTGGATGTCACCTGCATGTCATATTACGAGCTCAAGCGTACGGCGCTAGAGAACGTGATGAGGCTGGAACAGATGGGACGTATTTCGAAGCAAAATTACTACCAGGACGTTCTGAACGCCATCGCCAGCGATATCCGGACCAAGAGCCGCAGAAGAGTCCAGAGACAACGAGAACTCGAAGGCGTAAGGTTGACACTGGGCAATCTCCACGAGAAGGCCAAATATCTGGAACAGCAAAAGAAGACGTATGACGACTACATTGAGCAGGCCATGCTCACGTTGCAAAATAAGAAGGGGTACGTTCCATGGTTTGTCACACGAAGAGATTGGCATACTGACCTGACATTGCAACTTGAACAGAAAGAAGAAGTTCTTGCTCCCATTCACCAAGCAATATAACCACCAGCGTGAGCTTGAACGAAGCGGCCGCGTCCCCAAGTTTGGAAGCTACAAGTACAGTGCCCGGGCGCTATCGGAGAAGGGAGTGTTGGTTACCTGGACGGCGCTGAGCGATCGTGACTGGGACAAGATCAACGTCACCATCTCATGTGACGAGGTGGGCATCTTCGTCATTGAAGGCTCACGCGGCCACATACAAATGCCGGGAGCCAGCGCACTGGTCCCGATTGAAGATATGCTGCAGGCGCAGTTCGAGGCACACCAGTTCATGACCCTGTTTGAGGGTAGCCTGAAGCTGAATGTCAACCTTCTCCTGCATCTTGTATACAAGAAGTTTTACGGCACATAACGATGATGTGTGGACAGACCACAGTTCGGCCTGCACAGCGTTGAAAAGAGGAGGGGACTTGTCTGACTCGCATTGAGACGGAGACATGAATACGTTATTTCTTGCATTTGTCTTTGGGTAGCGATGAGGAAGGGGCGCGAGCCGGCGTACATTGCTTCCTGCTCCGAGAGTGCTCTTTATATTGCGAAAGGTCGGCGGCACATAGCATGTCATGAGGGAAAGGGCAGCATCATCGGCATTAAAATCGCGTTGTTAACTCTTATTGTCGGATTGGTGTCCTTGGCCACGGCTGTCAGATCTGATACGGGCAGAGGACGCACAATGGAGTCAGATTATGCCAGACCCAGCAGCGGAGGAGTTGGCCGGAAGAGGCGCCCCGACAAGAATTTCGGGAGATGGACAATGATGTAGAACGACATTACTGGAATATGATATTGTACAGGACAAGATGCAGTATTCGACTCTATCGCTGCGGCTCATTTTGTGATGCCCACCACAGGAAGAAAGGAGTGAAAAGGAAAAAGGAAAGGAAAAAAAAAAATCCAAACAGCTCGATACGCTGCACTTCCCAGTACATGTGTGGGCAATTTCCCGTGTCGCATCTCAGGCAACTCCCACCCAAACCGTGTATGCGGATCCTCGAACGGATAGAAGCAGATTGCTGAGGTGTTCCCCGCGTTAAACCTAAAAAAGTCTTCCCCTTTCCCTTCTGGCGAGCCGGATGACAAAGCAGCGATGATGCTAAGAGATGGTGTCATCAGTCAAAGCGATGTCGACATGGCAGCCCTAGTCTGACAGCGGGATGGCTCTCGCGCATGCACACCCGTCTATCGGGAGGCAGCATATCCTTCAAACCGGTCTCGGGAGAAGAAGGAGACGCTAATGTGCCGCGTCCACACGTGCATAATCTGCCCGAGTCTGACAGCGGCACTCGTCTATCGGGAGGCAGCATATCCTTCAAACCGGTCTCGGGAGAAAAGAAGGAGACGCTAATGTGCCGCGTCCACACGTGCATATGCAGACTTGCAACCGAATGCATGCAGCCTGACCGTGCATAATCTGCCCGAGTCTGACACTTTGTATCGTCTTCCCACGTCCCACGTCCCACGTCCCACGTTCCTTCCCCCTCTTTCTGCCGTCCCTCCCTTGCAATGCTGCTATCTCTGTAGCCATTCGTGCTCGATGACTGACCGACCCCCTTACGCCGATATGCGGCATCTTGAAGGAGCGCTACGGGCAGGGATGATGCGTAGAGGGCCTCGTCCAGAATAAAACGGGCCAAGACCCCTCCCCTTTCTCGCGCTCATCTTAGCGCAGTGGTCTCAGCTTTCTCTGGCTGATTAATTACTCGATTGTTGCACTGGTGCTGTCGAGACAGAGAAGGGTTCTGCTTCAAGACTTGGTTCCTGTCCTGTAAATTTTCTTCTTCCCATCGTGCGAGGAGGACAAGCCCATCGTGTCGCGTGCCGCGCCGAAAGTCGTCTACGGAACCGTCTCCCTCTCTCACTGTTGTCACGTCCTTGGGGTTTCGTCGTTCTTGTTGTTTTGGGTGAAAGGGATCACGGCTGGAAAGGGAACGCGGTAGCTCTACCTACCTAACCTTATCAGAAAATTCCGCCTTGTCCCTCCCTTGTGTGGCATTTCTCTGTCCGGGTTGTCCGTTCCGCTCAACCTTCTGTCACCCCAACGTACGAGAGAGAGCTTCGTGTCCTTACAGCTGGCCCGGAAGCTGTGCTCTGTGAAGCTCAGGAGCACCTCGGGACAGTGCTCGAGCGTTGCAAGCAGCGGCGGGTAGGCCTTTTCTGTTGTCGGGCTGACCGTACAGGAGCCATCTCAGCAGCCCATATTCGGCCTCTCCGAGTAATACAATACATTTGTTCGACCAAGTGCCCAGGATCACGTAGCATCGATCATCATGGCGCCGGACATCAACACGATCCCGACATCAGCACCATCAGCGGCTGGGGTTGCGCGGACTGGCGAACGGCCCAACATCTTGTACATCATGGCAGATCAACTGGCCGCTCCTCAGCTCAAGATGTATAATCCAGAATCTCAGATCAAAACACCGCATCTAGATCGTCTGGCCGCCGATTCCGTTCAGTTCGACTCGGCGTACTGTCCTTCTCCGTTGTGCGCGCCTTCTCGCATGAGTATGATCACCGGGCTTCTCCCCATGAAAATCGGCGCGTACGACAATGCCTCTCAGATCAACTCGGAGATACCGACATATGCTCATTACCTGCGGTCAAGGGGATATCACACCGTTCTGGCGGGTAAGATGCACTTCGTGGGGGATCAGCTGCACGGTTATGAACAGCGACTCACCAGCGACATCTATCCGGGAGATTTTGGCTGGGCCGTCAACTGGGATGAGCCGGATACGCGACTGGAGTGGTACCATAACGCCAGCTCCATTATCCAGGCAGGACCATGTGGTCGGAGCAACCAGCTCGACTATGACGAGGAGGTCATGTACCGCAGTGTGCAGTACCTGTGGGATCACGTTCGGGAGGGCCCGGAAAGACGCCCATTTGCTCTAACGGTAAGTGACCAGTAAGAAGATGATGCGCTGTCGAGAGGGAAAACGGAAACTGCCATCTCATTTGACCAAGAATGTGACGGGAGGCGTCGAACCAGCAAACAACGTGGCAGACGAGCTTCTTCGTAACTCAACTCTCAGCTGACTTTATTCGTCCCTTCGTCTCCTAGGTCTCTCTCACGCATCCTCATGATCCTTACACAATAACCAAGCAGTACTGGAACCGTTACGAGGAAGTGGATATCGCGATGCCCAAAGTGCAAGTAGCTAAAGAACAGCTGGACAGTCACAGCAAGCGCTTGATGAAAGTGTGCGATCTGTGGGACCACGATCTTTCCGAGGATCAAGTCAAACGAGCCAAGCGCGCCTACTATGGCTCGGTCAGCTACGTGGATGACTGCATCGGTAAACTCCTGGAGACACTTGAGGATGCTGGCCTGAGCGACAACACCATCATCATTTTCAGCGGCGATCACGGTGACATGCTTGGAGAGCGCGGCTTGTGGTACAAGATGAGTTATTTCGAGTCGTCGGTCCGGGTTCCCTTGCTGGTCAACTACCCCAAATGGTTCCAGCCTCACCGAGTTAGCCAAAATGTCTCGACCTTGGATCTGCTCCCCACCATTTGCGATTTGATTGGCACTAAGCCAGCTCCAGGTCTGCCCATGGACGGCCAGAGCATGATGCCTCATCTCCAGAATAAGCAGGGTCACGACACTGTCTTTGCCGAGTACACCGGCGAGGGAACGGTGCGGCCCATGATGATGATCAGACGAGGCCCGTGGAAATACATTACGTGTCCCGCCGACGAACCGCAGTTCTACAACCTGGACAAGGACCCGGACGAGCTGGACAATCTGGCCCGTTTCTTGAGTGTTTCGCCACGCAACGCCGAAGAGGAGGCCATCAAGCTGATGCTCGATAAATACGAAGCAGAGGCCAGAGCCAAGTGGGACTTTGACGCCATCACGGCGCAAGTGCTACAGTCCCAGCGCAGTCGCCGCGTCGTATGGGACGCGCTCAAACAAGGCACATTTACGAGCTGGGATTTCGACCCTGTCGACGACGGCAGAACAAAGTACGTTGAGCGCGGAGCACTGGCGGGCTTGAGAGGACGATGGGGTGGAAGCTTCGCTGACATGGTCGGACAGGTATATCCGCTCGATCATCCCGCTAGACGCGCTGGAACGCCGGGCTCGCTTCCCATTTGTCGATAGCCAAGGCTACGAGTCCAAGGCAGTCAACGTAACGCGCAGTTAGACTGACTTTGCAGGCATGGGATAGGGCGAGTTGATTATTGAGCAGACTCTTTTGATCTTGACGGGAGGCAATTTTGAAGGCTTACGGAAAGATGTTGTTTCGTGGGTTTTGATTCGTGTGAGCATTTGTTGCATAGCGGGCGAGGTTCGATTGAGGATCGGTGTCGTTGACATGCGGTGGTGGCGGGGCGGTAGGCGGTCGGGCGATATCACGATGGAAATTGCATCCCTTCTGCATACATTGTGACATGAGACGCATGATGTACTGTTTGTGATCCAATAATATTAACCCCTCGTGCGAGCGAGTGAGGAAATTTGACAAAAGTGATAATACAATAAAGTAAGAACCATTCTGTTATAGTTGGCACGTGCACGGACCCACACGACACATAGCCCAAGGCAGGAGCTGCTTTTCCACTTTCCACGTGGGAGCCCAGTGGGAAGCTTGGCACGAAGGCACGAGGCACAAACTCAAAGATGCTTGCGTGACCTCTTCTCGACCAATTTAACTTCAACAATGCTACGGCGACATCGCACATCATGGCAACGCTCGGCCTCGATGAGGATGAGCTCAAGTCGGTAGAGCACATGGTCGCGCGTGTCGCGCAGCTCTCCAGCAGCATCCAGAGTCTCAAGATGGATATACTCAAGAGCAACCCACTTCCTCACCCGTACGTTTTTCTGCGCTCTCCCTCTCATATCAGTGAAGGGCGGGTCTTGGCTCGGATGAAGCTGGAAGAGGGGGCGCTTTCGGCGACTTTGTCTGACACTTTGACTCCTGTCTAGATCCTCCCTACAAGCCTCGGCGCAAATCCTCCAGCGAAACCTGCAATCGGTGCTCGAAAGCCTCAACGAGAACGCCGACCTCTTCACGCGCATGGCCATCCACCCGTCCACAAACTACCCGGGACGCACGCAGGAGGGCATCCTGACGCAGCTGCTCAGGAAGAAGCTTGAGCCCGACGTGGAGGAGCTGGTGCAGCAGGGACGCGAGACGGCGCGACTGGCCACCCCCGAAGGCGTGGCCCAGCTGCAAAGCATCTGGAACGATGTGCGGGAGTGGACGCATGGAAGGATAGCGTCTTACGTGAGGGACGAGGCTGGGGACGTGTATACTCGCGAAGAGAGGGACATGGGCGTGCAACACGTCAGGACAGGGTTGACGAGGGCTTTGGACGACGAAGACAGCGACGAGGACGACGACGGCGACGACGACGGCGAGAGCGACGACGGCGACACGGGCCGGCCGGACACTCGTGGGCCGGAGCTGGAGACGCTCCTGTGGTTCGCGGCGAGGGGGGACTTTGAGGTACCGAGGCACGTCGAGTACGAGCGCAAAGTAGGCGCCAAAAGGGGATGGGAAGGCATCAACATGCCGCCAGACGCGATGGAGACTTCCTGAATGCCCTCGTGGGATATAGATGAATGAGGTGGCCGACCAGAGGCGCAGCAGAGATGGGGACCAAGGAATGTTCCATAATGCCAATCAATGTGAAAGTCCATGTTCCCACGCAACGCAATGCACAATCCTGCGAACCAGGAGGGGCGCAATCGTCCGATTGCCATCTTCGCCCACGTCTGTCCCTCTAGCTCCCCTTTGGACCATATACTCCAAACCAGACCAACTCATGCGCTGGCCCTCCCGCATTACACAAACACAGCCGCACATACTAGTGCCTCGACGGGTTGATCAGCCGATGGGCCTTGCCGCGAGTCAATCCCGCCAGGAACCGCCATGCACCCCTTTATATGGCGACGGCAGGGGAAAAGGGGACGAGGAGATGAACTGTATAAAGATGAGAGGCGGCCTCGAACTAGAGTCTATGTCAAGACGAACTGATTCAATTGCCAGGTCGTCTTGGATGGGTGGTGCCGTCTAGCGCACTGTCACGTCATCATGATTCTTCTTCTTCTTCTGTGTTAAATTTTTACTTTTTTTTAAATCTCAAAATAGAGACCATTCACTCGCTCTTACCATCGTCATTCTTTAGACTTTGCCTTCATACACTCGTTACTCTACCACTTTCATTACATCTCACCCTGGTCACTCTTTATCGATCCACTTTTCACATTCGCTCATTAATACGCTCGTTCATATCCGACCCTTATTCCTGTCACTCATTCACACATCATTCACACTCGCCTTATATACGACCCTAGGTCCTGTCACTCATTTACACATTGTAACACTCGTCTATATCCGACCCTGGGTCCTGTCACTCATTCAGACATTATTACCCTCGTTTTCATTCCACTCTTTTGTATACTACTTTATTCTCACGCTCACTCATTCCTTCCATTCTTTCCACCATCTTCCACGCTCTTTGTGAAACCACTCACTTTACACTCTTTACGTCCACCATTCTGTGAGCCACTTTCACGTTATTCTTCACAATCGTTTATATCCAACTGTTGATCTTCTTGTCACTCGTTTCTAAAACAAATTTTTCTCTCCCAATATTCAATCATTTGACTATAAACCTTGTCCTTTACATTTCTTCAGTCACATTCACTCATTCAAACCACCTTGACACTTATTCCATTCACATTCACTCGTTTCATCCATTTCATCCAAACTTGACATGGCCCCCGCACGGAGGCCGACGCCACCTACAGACACCAACCAGACCATACCAACCATTCGCATCGCCGCCCGACGAATTCCTCGATAAACGCAGCGGCACTGCCTTCAGAGTCTCCTTTCGCCGCCTCTACCATTCGTTATGGCTGAGGTAAGGACAGAACTCTTTCAGTTTCAATCGCGCTGGAGCCCATTGCCCACAGCAGCCAACGTCATTCCTCGCTGGCCCAGCAAGCCTCGCCTCCGAAATACAGCCTGAGTTCCGCCCAGCAGCTCGTTCAACAACCGCAAAAAACCAAGACTACGCATCAGGTACTCAATTATGGCCCCTGATATGCACACGCTTGGAAACTCCTCCGTCCCATCACTCAAGCTCGCTCGGCCTTTCAACTCGGCACCTCACCACATCAATCACGCCGCGATGAAGTCGGACAACGAAAGACTCTACCTCGTTCGATGGCGTCATCTGCACCATTATTCAACCCCATTATGGAGCGAATAAGAGATTCTGCCTCGCCCGAGAGTGCGAGCTGCACGACGACTGGTCCTCGCATTGCTGACTGCCATCTAAGAAACGAAGCAGCAACGGCGGGTGCGCTGATGCTGTCGTCCGTCAAGAGCAGCAGCGGCAAACGCTCAGGTGGCAGGCGTGATGAGTTGGGTGACAGACACACTACACAAGTAATTGAGACTTGCCGGCCTTTTGCCAAACAGTCGCGAGTTGCCGCTGCGCTGTCTGAAGATGACGGACGAAACTACAGGTGTCCGTGACAAGCTGGGTTCAGGTCTCGCCCAATTCAGGCCAGCGCTGCATCCGATTGCGAGAGTCGTCTGTGTCTCTGTCGTGTGGAACCACGACATAACGCGTGTAAGGATACGAAAAGTTGCGCGAGAGAAGTCGGGTAGACCAGTAGCGATACTCCTGCATGAGCAACTACATGGATCGATTCGGCCTTTACTTATCGAGCTAGCTAGCGAATCATACAGACACGAATCAGACTATTGCAGTCCGCGCAGAGGATCAGTGACTTTGAAGTGCATGTCAAAAACCGAACACTGCTTTTGTCCCAAACCCTTGATACCTTATAAGGCAGGATCTCTGAGTGCATGAGAGGTGTAGATGCGATATCCGAGCACGTCTCGAGATACGATTTGCCTACAGTGGTCATCTCCCCCAACGATTCGAGTCGAGTATTGGCGAAGCCTGCGAAACTGGTCATGACATCTCTTATGCGTCACTTACACCGCTTCTCCAACGCCTCTACGGAACTTGGATCTAGAAACCTCCAAGGGGCACAACGTAACGCCTACTTGCATGTTCGAGGACGAGTTGCACATGACAAACTCTCCCAGTATATATTTGTGGTGCTTGCACTCTTATCTTATTCCGAATTTTGCCCTCGGCGCTCTAGTTTCATGGGACCTGGATCTCCTGGCTTTTTCCCTCTGGCTGTACCCCTCTACGGAGACTTGCATGATGACTGGACGCTACTGATTGTAGATGAACCTCAAGTGAAATCCGCCTCATCACGATGTTGTTGAGTCTTCCTGAGCAAGAATGGGCGTCTTATCGATCAGCATTGAGGTGTATGAGCGCACCCGTCGCAGAAGCGAACCCTAAATGAAAGATTTGATCCGGCGCGTGACATTGACGGGCATGAACGAGGACGACAATGATACAGCAGTGCCGTGCTGATTCCCGCAGCGATCTGCCATGGACAATGCAGGTACGCGTCGACGCACGGCACTTGTCAGCTACCCGGCTCGGACAGTCCCGGGTCATTATCGTTTCCTTGCGAAACGATCAATCCATACGACCCATCCGCCTTGCGCAGCGACTCGCCGGGCACCGCCAGCTCTTGCAACCGGCCTTGGCCGGATAAGTCAAGGCGTTCGGAGAGAGAATCTGCCCCTCGTTCACCTCATCAGGCCCTAGCTGCCGTGTCACGGTCTTAACCTCTGGCATTGGCAAAAAGACGTGACAAATCCGACGAGGACCAAGAAGACGGCTACGCGTGATGCTGGTGCCGACGGTGTAGGAAGCACTCTGAGCCGAATCATCAAAGCTTGTCTTCCACAATCATTGCGTCAGCTTGGACTTTCAGTGTCATCGATGCTATTCTAATCTACACCACAGCGCAGCTTAAGTTCCCGACTCTGAGGGGGTGACGCCTGTGGTGATTTGTCACTTCCATGTTGTCGACCAGGAGTCGCACATGGTCATGTTGATGGAGTCATTCGTCTTCACCGTCCACCCTCTCAGAAAATAAACGAGGCAAAGTGCGTGGGCAGTCCCTGCGCGTAAACGAGAGCTTCCATCGGAGGACACGGTCGATGTCGACTCATTGGACCATGCCGTTGAGTATCGAACGTAAGCATGCCAGGCGTTTCTTGAGGTATATTCCCGGTGAAGCAATCGCGAATCTCATCCGACCCGCATTCGCCAACATGTTACGCCATGTCTTCGTCTCCGCAGACGGCGGGCGCGCTATGATCCGTTGGGCAGTGGAATCATGGAAGAAGTCACGATGAGACGCAGAGGCTGTCCAACCACCAATTTTCGGTACCGATATTTTCTGGAGATGATTTCCAGGAATTGTGGTTTCTTGAAGTCAAGCGTTGGGATATATTTTGCGGCATACTACCGCCCGCCATAGCGGTGTGGTATAGACTTCGAATTCGTGAAATTCCCGCGGGTCGTGTATGGCCGCTGAAGATGGTCTGGAACGGCGTGGATGTGATCATGGAACGAGGCCGCGACTTGCAGAGGTATATAGAAAACGTGTAGTTCACTTGTGCAGGAGTGAAAACTGAGTCAAGTGTTGCGGTAGATCAACAGATGACGCACACCAGCATGCCCTGAGATGCTCCTTCTTGTGGCACACGCGCCTTCGTAAAGTAGTCAAGTATTTGGACCACCTCGATGTACAGATAGTTTCCTATGAGCCGCAACGGTGAGCCAAGGCAGTCAGGGACCGATCACTGTGGTTGATGTAGACCAGGCCCGCAGTAGTCGGTTCCGTGCACTGTTGTTGATGGTGACTGATTGGTTTCCCCTGGATGGTTTTTGATTACTTCGCCAGGCGCATGTACTGCAGGCCTGCCTCGCATCGCTGAAGACGAAGGGTCCCCATGCTCTGGCCCGCCGCTGTCGGTGCCCTTGAAGTGAGATGCCCTCCTCCCAATGCCCGGCGGCCTCTGCCGATGTCATTGGACCCAAGCCCGTCTGGATTGTTGCCAGCATTCTCCTTGTCCTGATCACTAATATTCTGGACCTACGAACAGCCACGAGGGGTTGACGCGTCGGACAATTGACGCAACAGAGAGTGCAAGCTTCCGGCAGTGGCATCCAACAGGTGAAGCATGGGGAGCTTATGCGCTTGGGACAACGCGCGGCGGCGTTTGATCATGTAAGTAGGCGCTTATGTTCGTTTTATTTTCGAATTACAGGAAACATATGGAGAAGACCAGTTTGAACATTACAATTAAGATTACTCCACCAAGTAGAGAAGCCGGGCATCATCAACCTCGGCCAAATTTCACCTCATGTCGCCCTGTTCCTTCCCCCCCAACGCCTACGCAAGCCGCTCACGGTCCTCGCGCGATCCTGCCTTTGGGGGGTGGAAGACATACATGGGGAACTCGAGAAAGACGGTCCGCTTCAGGAACACGGGCATCTTCTCGTAAAGCTGCGGCGGGAAGGGGATGAGAATGCTCGTGCGGTCAAGCCACCTCTTGTACCCCTCCCAATTGTTGTTCTTCTCGTAACGCGACTTGGCCTTGGGTTTCTCGGAGAGCGGCAGACCCGACACAAACATGAGCAGCACCGTCAGGAAGATGGGCCCCAGGATCGTGGCGTACAGCGCCTTGTAGGCCTGTCCTGAGACGTACCCGTCGGCTGCCGATGAAACGGCAATCATGTAAATGGCTACAGCCCAATCAAGTCAGTATTTGTGAGCAGACCTTATTTGTGAATTCTGGATAGGGCGCAAAGCGGCGGAGGGAAAAGCATGAGAAAACAGAGGTGACGCTTACAGAACTGAATGATGATCTCGCCAAAGTAATTCGGATGGCGAGACACCTTGAAGAAGCCTTTGTCGCAGACATCAGAGCCATTGTGGTTCTTGCGAAAGTTGTACTTTTGCACATCGCTGACGCTCTCCATGATGAAGCCGATGGTGAAGAGAACGATTCCGGCAATATCTCTGCCGGTGCCGAACGAATGTTGCGGGTACTGCGTCACGTTGGGCGAGTTGAGCACGGTAACGGGCAGCGACACGGTCCACACCCAAACCATCTGGAACACCCAGAAGCCCAAGAAGGGGAAGAACTTGTTGCGCTTGTCATCGAAGCGGTCATCGGAGCCGGTGCGCAGGATGCGAAAGAACAAGAACCCCGACAGCCGCACGGCCCACACGATGAGGAACAGTGATGCGACGACCTGGCGCGCGTGGTGGTGGCCCGACAAGGCGAGGGTGAGGATGCCCAAGATGGCGAAGTTGGTGCCGCCGGCGAAATCTGTCACGTCACGTCACGTCACGTCACGTCAGCTGCACTGTACGGCATCCCAACCAAGAAAGCGAGAGGAAGCGGACCGGTAAGTTTGTCGAATTTGAGGGTGAATGCTATGGCGAAAAAGAAGAGCTGGAATGCGACGGTCACGATGGCCGTGATGCCGAGGTAGTAGTCGTCGAGGACGTGTGCGACAGTCATGGCGCAGGATTCGGGGAGGATCAGAGTGAGGATTGTCGGCGTCTATGCAGCCGTTCTTGGCGAACCCATCACGGGCCCGTTGTTCTTATATCATTTGGGCGGAAAAAGGATTCGATTCCCAACTTGGATGACGGGCGAGGCGCCGATGTCATCATTGACTTTGGCGCGGACATTATTAAGTTGATTGAGTTGGGTGGGGCCGCGGCGGAAGGTGCGAGTCCAAGTGTCATTCTTGCTTCCTGCCGTCTGTCGACGTCAGCGACAGGATTTCTTTCATCTTTGTACTGTAATACGGAGTGTGCTTGTCATATATGCGCGTATGGCAAGCTGGCGTGATGGCCGGCCTTGCTTTTCTGCCTTGGGCTTACGTATTGTCGCGATGCGTGTGTGCGCCTTCGTCCCGGTGTCGGTCGAAACGATGCGCCAGTTGCCCACACACGGCCGCAGCCGCGCTTCTCAGACCGAAGGCGCTCCGGTCATTGCGGCGGCTCTCATCGCTCATTATGAAGCATGTGATGCAGTATGTTTTGGCGCGAGGCGACCACTTCCTACTCCAAACCCGTCGCTCCGGTGATGCCGCGCGTGTGCGCCCTCATGATAAACTGCGGAAGATTTTCTTAGCCGTCCAACACCATCATCTTGGCCAATGTAGTCTGAGCCCTGATGGCACCTTGGCCGGTGAAATCAGCCATCATCGAAATTGATCTTTGCTTTCGATGTTCTGACGGTTTTGCTAATCGCAGAGCGCTCTTCCTTTGACACGAATCGGCATCAAGTACGGACCGCGCGGAGAGCGAAAGGAGTCAATGTGACTTGGCTTTTTCTCTGGTGTCTCGTACGACACGACTCCCCCAAGCAGACAAGCTGGCCTGAGGCCAAATGCATCCCATGTCATGCAGAACCGCATGTATGCGCCGACCTCTGCGACGTGCACCGAACCATCAAACAAACAACCCTAGTCTTCGCATCATGCAACCAACCTGCTTACGTTACGTACATATCGCCATGTCAGAAACGAAGCCAAGTATCCGGGAATCATCCTGCTCCCTGTGTAGTAGCAACACCAGCAAGACCAGTTCCCCGATGGCTTCATTGCTCAGTGCGACGGCTGCGCCACGCCTTCGCGACTTGACGACAGCAATTCAGATTCAGGTAGGCAAGAGAACGAATCACCTCAAGGCCGACTTCGATGGGTTACACCGGAGTTTGAAACCCGTTGGGTCCCGTAGCAGATGTAAGAACCGGCGAGTAAGTCTTCAAGCAACGACTCTCGGGCATAGAAGACGGATGGCCATGTCTTGACTTGGACAATGCTGGGACATGCCACCGGTGGACCTTGGCTCTGTGCGTTGGCCATATGTCGGCACCGTCGCTTCTGCTGTAGCCGGAGCCAGACTCGACCTGGGATACGGCCGTGGAAGTATCTCGGCCTTCTTTTCTATGTTCTTCTGTGATCTCCATGCCCAAGACTTTGACAAGAGCCTTGGTTGTTCCCCCCCCCCCCCCCACCACCACACAAACATTTGACTCACGAGGCAAGACTACGGCTGCAAATCCTCATGGAAAATCTCTTTGGTGCAGATCCAGCCTTGTTTTCGTTCTCCTCCTTTCCTTCCTTCCTTCCTTCCCTCCCTCCTTCTTTTCTTTCCGTTCAATCCTCCAAGGTTTCCGAGGCCTTGGCGTAGCGCGAGTGGACCCACAGATTGCCGCGCCACAAATAACGTGGAGAGACCGAGACGTAAATTGGGCTGCGCCCCACCGGCTCTCCCCCCCCTCCTTCCCCAAATCTTCCAAACAACCCAAACGTCCCAAACAGGAAATGTCTGGGCCTCGTCTCAGATTCAACGCCAAAGTTTCCCCCATCGCCGTCATCCTTCCTGCCCCGAAACACCTCACCACGCACTACTGTCTCAGCACTCCCAGATACGAATCGCTTTCTCAGTTGCGCCATGTCTCCGATAATCCTTTCGCCGACCAACACGTCCGACGCCTCTTGGCAATGGCGGCATGTGCTCGACAAGAATAGGAAGAGCAGGGGAGAGAGGGGAGGGGGGAAGTCTCACGTTATCTGCCCTTTCCTCTCGCCAAACGCAAGTCCAGAAGTCATCCAATGTTTTCCGTGAGGTCGCCAAAGCGTACTGCCCCTTGAATCTTCATCTTTCCCTTTTCCTCGACACCTTGACCTTTTTGTTGTCCCTTCTTTATACAAACAGAAATTGCTGTGCTCCTCGCCCGTTGACCGGATTCGTCTCAGGATAAGATAGTCTCGTTACGTTTGAGGGGACTTGGCTTGTTTTTTCGGTTCCCGGATCAGGCGAGGCCGATCGGTTCGTTACCATTTCAAGTCCTAGTTGGCCGAGAGACTTTTACCCGCTCACATCTCGTTCATCTCCAGATCTTGCCCGTCCGATTCCTTTCGCAACTTTGAGATTTCTGCCGATTCAGCTGGCTGAAGATCCGGGTTCTTCCTCATGTATTCATTTCAGTAGTCTGCTATAATCCGGTCGCTTTTCATTTTCAGCAGCTGGCTCTGTTGCGTATTTCATCTTTTCTTCCTTCACTTCTTTATTCTGGATATCGTCAACGCCCTGCCTTTGTAGTGTGTTTGACGAGATCCAATATCATTCGCGAGAATGAGGATCGCGGGCTTGTATCTTCTTCTCGTTGCTGCCATTGCCCAGGTAAGCTTGGCCAGTTGCCCTCACTGTGGTCATCGAGTGACATGAAGTCTAACCTTGACAAAGGCCGAGCGTGTCCACGATGGATCGGCAGAGGGACTTTCTAGACGACGAAGTGCCGGAGACTCGGGTGAGGTCTCTAAAGTCGTCGCCGCGGTCGAGGTCCCAAAGGTCAACGCGGCTGTCGAGGTCCCTCAAGTTGTCGCCGCGGTCGAGGCTATCAACAAGATCAACGCCGGGTCCGACGAGGGCGACAAGATCGTGGATGACGGCACCCCGTCTGGAAAACTGAAATCGCTGGTCGATGTCGAAAACCTTCTCGCGGCTGGTAACGCCCGGACTCAAGGCTTGTCTCCCAACCTCAGAGCGGGCACTAGTAATGGCCGTCAAAGAGATGGCGGAGAAGGCGGTGGAGCTGGTGGTGGTGGTGGTGGTGGTGGTGGCGGCGGCGGCAACGGTAACGACAACGGCAGAGGCAACGGCGAAAACGGCAGAGGCAACGGCGAGAACGGCGAGAACGGCAGGGGAGGAGGAGGAGGAGGAGGAAGAGGTGGGCAGGGAGGAAGAAATCAAGCAGGTCAACGCCAGCAACGACAGGGTAAAAGCGAGGGAGCCCAGAAACCTGGCTTCGAGGGGTATGTGCCACAATCCGCATGTTGCAGCTGCCCACCATATGCTGACCCTAGACTAGATTCACGATCACAAACTCTGCTGACCGCGCGCAAGCCACTGCTCGAAATGGCGGCGGCGGCGGCGGCGGTAATCAGGTATGTTGGAACATCCCCACGAGATCATATCGTACTCGTTCCTTTCGGTTCGGGTGAACTTGCATTGCTGACTTGATCTCAACAGAACCAGAATCCGCAGAACCTCGGGCAACCCGGCAACTCGGGCAATCCTGGAGCTAATGGACAAGCTCCCGGCAATAATGCGCCCGGTGGACAGCAGCAGCCGAATCAAGGTCAAGCAGGGCAAGGACAGGCGGTGACGGCAACGATTATTGAGCTTGCCTCGACTGTCACGCAAACCATCACGGCTCCCTGTCAGGCTACTGGCAACGCAAACCAAGGCCAAGGTCCGAACGGACGAGCCGGGGGACAGCCTGGAGGCCAGCCTGGAGGCCAGCCTGGAGGACAGCCTGGAGGACAGCCTGGAGGACAAGGCGGTAATGGCGCCGTGCAAATGACGCTGACCATTACTGCGTTGCCGGAAACTATTACGCAGACCGTCACGGCTGGTGCCAACGGGGCTGGTAGAAGCAATGAACAAAACAACGGCCAGAGACAAAATGGAGTAAGACAACACGCCGCTCCGATATTGAGAAGAGATGAAAGGAGCGAGTAGCTAACGTTTGACGATGTAGTCGCAGCAGGGTGCGGTGAGAGAGTGTGTTGTCATGCTGCAAGGGAATCCTCAGGTTATCTGCGACGGCGCAACCGTACAGAACGTACAGTTCATTGCCGGAGCGACTCAGCAAGGGCCCGGAGGATCGAACGGGGCGGCTCCGACACCTAATCCAGACGGCAACGGCGTCGGCGTCAAGACTATTCCGCTCGACCAGTTGACCACAACGGCAAGCACCGCTCCGTCAAACCCCCCTGCGGCCACTCCCGAAGTCAAGAGCCAGCCTGCTCCTGCACCGCCCCAAGGCAACGAAGCCGCATCGTCCGTCGTAGCCACGGAGACGGCCACTGTGTCAACCACCGCGCCCGCGCCTCCACCACCTGCGGCTACTTCAACGCCGCCCCCCGAAGCTGGTGTCGCCGCTCCAGCAAATCCCAATTTGTCCGGTCTGCAGCTGAACAGCGTCCTGGATCTTGGCAACTTGGGAACGAAGTCACAATCAGCTCGTTCTTTGACGCGAACATTTTGATTTGACGGATGAGAATGCGATGAAGTCGGTTGGAGGTGTTGGGATAAATGAGTACCATAAGGCAGGAGCACATTGTTGTTTTTGAATGTTTGTCTCTTTCTTTCTCGGACGTAGTAAAGCACTCATTGCCTTAACAGTATGCCCTTTCATTATTGATTTGGTCATTCGTGACGTGTTGTGGTGCTTTAGAGATTTCGCCCCAACTCCGTAAGCCGACCAGAAAAGTACTTCTCATTGCATACATGAATTATGCGGAACACGCCTCTTCACGCACACAAGTTTCGGACGCTGCTGTGCTCTCTCACGTCAAGTCTCCAGCAGCCCGAGAGGTGTGGTCCCGTCCCGCCAGTCATTTGCTAATGATGGCTATTGTTCGGTGAACCGTGATGTCGTGTGTCGAGCTTTTGGCCGCTCGCTTCGCCCCTATCCAGCAGATGATGCGAGAACCCTCATCTTCTTGGCCTGTCGTCTACTGACTTGCTGGCCACCGTCCTGCCCGTTCTTGCGTTTCTGGCTTTTCGTCGCTTTCGCGCCCGAGTCCGCGGCCGCACCCACCGCTGGGGCTGGAGGCTCATTCCCTTCCCCCTCTGGCCGTGTCGCCGGCTGCACCACGTTAATCACACCACGAAACCCCGTCCTCTTCAGGCCCTCATTGACGACCACACTCCTCGGCACGGACCGCGAGGCCTCGACGCCCTTTTCCTTGGGCAGACCCCACACGCTTAGCAGATTGACCACGTCAGCGGGCGCGCGGAGCGCGAGCACGCTGCGCGCCTCGCTGCTGATGAGGATGCCCCTCCCCCGCGTGGCCCTCACGAGGCTGGTGACGTTGGAGATGAAGTTTGCGCGGGCGCGCTGGTCGCCGGCGCTGAGGAGCTGAGCGTACGACACCTCGAAGCGCACGCCGCGCGACACGGCCGCCATGCACGACTTGGGACGGAAGTGGAAGGGGAAGTGCGACGTCAGGTCCAAGCTGATGAGGGGGACGTCGAGCGTGAGACAGGCGCTTTGGAAGGCCTGTTCGGTGAGGGGGCGGACGGCGAGGATGTCGTACACGGTCTGGAGCGACGAGAGGCGGAAGTTGTGCGCGGAGGGGTCGCCGAGCGGGAGGGTGGCTCGGTGCAGAATGGCGGGGACATGTGTCGATGCGAGGGTCGGGAATGGGTTCTTGGGCTGCGGTGGTAGGGGGAGCTCGAGCGTGTGGCTGAGTGCTATAGTCGTGTAGCCGAGGGAGGAGGCCATGGTCAGCCGTTGGAGGAGCTTGTCGGTCGGTGTGGATGGCGACCACGGCATGTTGAGGTCGAAGGCCATGGTGGGAGAGGGCTGCGTGCTGGCTGCATTCGCTATGATTGGGGGAGTATGCGGTATGCTTTGCGCGCGACCTTGACGAGGTGTGGTGGGATGGATGTCGCGTCTTTGCCCATGCTCTCCATGACCTTGGTTTCGATGGTTTTTCTTTTTCTTCTCCGCGAAAAGCTCTCGCGTGGGACGGGAGCTTCCATTCTCCCTCCCCACGTCCAAGCTGTCGGCTCGGCTTAGTCACGTTTGGTGGGGCGTCATTGTGAATTGAACTAGGCCCCGTCATGACCGAATACGGCAAGTGCGGATGCGACATGGTGGTGTACGCCAAGTCGCGAGCGTGTAACTCCACGTCATCAGTGCTAAAAGATACTCAGCCACGCGCCAAATCTAACGTCAGTCGACCGTCGCAAACGTCCCATTGCAAGACACAATCGCTTTTAAGCGTGGATTCCTCACCCCTTTGCGCAACACACAAGACCTGACGCGCATTGCATATTCGAAATTGTTCCACGGATTCCGAAACCTTGCAACCTAGACGCCTTCGACCTCGTGCAGTGCCCGCGTTTCGGCTCGCTTCTCGCCATGTTCTTCTTTTTCTTGTGCGGCGAGCACACCTTCCGTAGCGAAATCCCGGGCTACGAGGGCATGGTGTGCCAATGCCATCATTGCGGCAACATGGCGGCGCACGTCGTCAAGACTCGCCCATTCTTTACGTTGTGCTTCATTGTACGTTTCCGTTGCCGTGACGATCTTTTTTCTTCGGGGCAAGATTGGATTCGCAAGCCTCCTCTTAGAGCTCGCAGCTGACTTGGAGTTACAGCCCGTCATTCCCTTCACAATCTCCGGATACAAAGACGTTACTTGCAATATCTGCCATTTCCAGCAACCGCTCGAGAACAGACCAGACGTGATGGCCATGGCTAACGGCGGCAACAACCAAGGCCAGCCGCCGCCGCCGCCGCAGCAGGGCTATCAGCCTCAACCGGGGATTCAACAAGGACCGCCGCCTGGAGAGCACAGATACGGATAGAAGACTTGTCATCCGTGGTGCCTTGTGCCTTTCGTCCACTTGCCAAGCGGAGCAAGCGGTGTGTACACTATGTCCATCAGGGGAGTTGAGAAGCATAAAACGCATAGCGGTGTAAATGAGGGGCGTGACCAAGAAGTATGATGTTTATGTGCATGAGGGCGGCGCATGAACGGGGAGCATATTTGGGGACGTTGATGCAGGTATGCCGTGTGGTTGTATGTGTCATTTTGGTTGGGCAGGAGATTGAGTTTGTAGGTGTATACTGATGGGGTTGAGAGAACATCTGGTGACCTAGGGTAAAATGACATGAGTTCATGCAATGCCGCCTCTTAGTTTCGTCATCTGGCCTTTGCCAGTAGTCAGTAGCCTATTAAAAGAGATGTGAGCAGTTCTCGAGCGGCGACTGGCACAAAAACTATGGTTCAGACCAAACGATGGACATAAAAGTGTTGCATTTCGTTCTCGCCATTGACTATGCTGAGACCTTCATTTCATAAGATACCGCCACATGCTCATCCTGAGCGTGGAAGATTTGTGAGCCCAAAGAACGACGAGCGAAATGACCTCGCCCGACAGGCAAGTCTTGCAGGGAAAAGAACCGAGGTACTTCTTTCAACTGTCATCTAGCAGGGTCACGATAGCACTCGAATCAGTGACTCTGGGTATCCTCGCTTTCAATTTCCCCTTACGTGCACTCACCCACGTTCGTCAGCTGTCTGTGTCGTCTGTCCTGACGCCGAAGGACCCGCGCTGTCTGTTTTCTGCATACGTAAGCTTTCCTCCAGCGCCCGCTTCAATATTTCATCTTCGTCCTCGCCCAGCTCACGGGGGTAAGCTTTTTCTTTGCCTTTGTACATTTGTTGTCGGAACTCTTCTTCTGCCATACTTTGTTTCCTGACAAACTCGAGTACTACTTCCTCTTCGGCCTGCTCACGATTCATCTGTTGTACGGAGGCCTCGATGGCTTGTCGTAGCTCCGCCTCGTCACCTCGTTGTAATGAATGAGACTCATTCTTCGATTCCTCGATCGCTCGCTGCAACTCAGCGTCACGGCTATCCAATCGTGTAAGCCGAGGGTGTGCTCCTTTGTTGTACCCTTCCTTTTCACCGACACTGGTGTTCGCTGAGTCCTCCCTTTCAACAGCCATGCTCCTCTGGATAGCTTGTTCAATCATCAAATGGTATTCCTCCTCCGTGATTCGATATTCCTCGTCTTCGAATATGCTCGGACTACGCCCAGCCAGCTTACCAAATTCACGCGAATTTTCCTGTGCAGCTTCCCTAGCGCGCACAGCTCGCAGGCTCTCTCGAATAGCAGCTTCGACTGCGGCATCCTCCTCGTCGTTGCCTCGAGAAGTCTCGCGCACAGAAAACTGGATGGCTTGCTCGAACTCGCCGGTCTCTGGAATGCTCGACATCGGGTTGCTAATCGGAGATTTCAGCGTTGCCTCTTGAGTGTCATATTGTCGCGCCTCGGGCACGTTATCGTGTTGTATCGAATTCTTCTCGGAGTACAGCCAAGTGTTCTTGTTTCGAGAAGGAAGCGTTTCGAAACCAGTGGAAGCTTTTACTTGGACGGATGCCTTTTTGTTCAATTGCTTGAAAGCATCGAGATTCTGCGTATCTCTCTTCATGCCGTTCCAGCGCGTAAGAATATCGGTCTTCTCTTCTTGTGAAGCTTCACTCAGATCTTGCTTCCCTTGCATAATTCTTGAGGTATTGACGTAATTCATGACGCTTCTGGCGAATTTCTTATTCACTTCGGCATGCATGCCTTGCATGACGTATGCTGGTACTCCCCATATCCCTGGCCATGTCCCATGATTAGTCGCTTCCACAATATCAAGAGCATTTCATGACGCCAACGTACCCGCAGAAGGCTTCGCAATGATACCGCCGATGCCCTTTCCAATGCCTTTCACAAAACCTGCAGGCCCGTCCTTCTCAGCGCCCTTGATGGGTTGCATAACGAGCCCAGTGATACCATCAACGAATCCGTAGCCGAGCTCCTTTCCTGCAATCATGATACCGCTGCTGAGGTCCGTTACTTTTTCAATCGGCCGAACAGTATCGTCATTGTACAATCTTGGCAGGTTTCTGAAGCCCTTGGCCAGACCCAGACAAAAGTTCATTGGACTCTTGACGCCAGTGGACACGGCACGCCCTACACTTTGGCCAGCTTCAATCGAGGCTTCTATATTAAAACCCATCGGAGAAGGGCTTCGTATCGATGAGGTCTCTGGCTTGGCACCAGCAGGTTGCTGTGCAGAGGGGTATATAGGAGACGCTCCAGATGTTGCATCCGATGGTGTCTTGAACCGGGGTTGCCCAAAATCACCTTTGAGTGTTTCAGACGAAGAAACAGATGGGAGAGGTCCAGAAGAATCAGCTGTGCGGATCCGCTCACCAGGCTGCCGGCTGACTTCAGTTGATATGATATCACCCCTACAGCCGACCATGCTGGACCCTGCTGCATCAATCGCCTCGGTCTGACTATTTGTGCGAATTGAATTCTCCTTTTGGGGCAAAGCTACTGCATCCCGCGTATCTTGACTTTGAGCATCTCTCGGGCAGCGAGATTTGAAAAGATCCCTCGGAATGTCCGCTATGGCTAGTCCAACGCCGCTGATATCACCAATGAGCGATGCTGCTCCTGCAGATACCGGATCCGGCGGTTGAGATTCTGTATTATGTTCGGTGTGGCGAAGACTTCCCGCGTTGTCAGCATCACGGCGCCTTCCACTACATCTCTTCTGCACTGTTTTGAACTCACAGCTTCACATCCTGGTATGTAAGTTCGCCGGCGTCTACCAATACCGTCATGGCCAAGGGGCTCAGGCGTACTTCCGTTCGTCTGACACGCCAAACTGCGACGCGACTCGGAGCGATGAAACACCTCATGGAGTCCATGTCCAAATGTTTATGGAAACTTTTCGCTCCAACATTCGTGCCAGCCTCTTGCCGGATTTTTTCTCCCAAATCTCTCGCTCTTGTTTGTGTTCCAGGGTTGAGGCAAATCTTGATAGCCTTGACCAGTTTCTCGACGCTCAAGTCCTTGTACCTTATTGGCTCGGGACCAGCCTCGGCTCGCGCAATCATTGCTCCCCAAAAAAGTTGATCGCCGAAGAAGGGTACCACGAAGGTAGGCTTGCCTGCCTTGATGCCGGCAGCTGTGGTTCCAGCTCCGCCATGATGAATCACGGCCGAGACGTGGTCGAATAGCCAATCATGAGGCACGTTGCCAATCATGAAAACACCTTCCGGGATTCCGACAGCATCAGCACCCAATCCACCCCAGCCTTTGGACACGATAGCACGGACGCCGGCTGAACGAACAGCATCAAATATCATGCGAGTCATAGCGTTCGGATCGTCTACCACGATTGAACCGAAGCCGATATAGATAGGCGGAGGGCCGGAGTCCAAGTATACTTCCAAATCCGGGTCCGGAGTATAGGTTGATGCAAGATTCAGAAAGAAAAATCCTGAAATGTCGATGTGCTTACCCCAATCATTTGGTTTGGGTATCAATGCTGGAGACCTAATATCCTATCGCATCAGTGAAAAAAAAATCCGAAAATGAAGAGAGATATTGAAAGCGGCAAAATGTACACACCAACAGTATGTGTAAGGAATCTTCAGTCGGTTCAACAACCCGGGAGCCCATATGAACGACAAAGGTGGCAAACCCAAGGCCTTTTCCCGAAATCGATTAACGATGTCTCCAAGGCCCTGCCAAGTCATCATTTCCACAAGGGTGTAAGTCATATAACGAGTCAAAACATCATCAGCATTGGAAGATTGGATGTTTGCAAGCGGATGAGGGAAAGCTTTCGTAGGTGACCATGGCATGCTATTCTCGGTCTTAGCTCTAAACGCGAGGGGGTTTTCTCCTTCAAAATTGCCACGACTCACGTAAACATCATATGGACTGGGATGCCAAGCTTCTCGGCAACGTGAATATGAGCGAAACTAGGCGGATTCGCAATAATGGCATCGGCAACAAACGGTTGAATGGACTCCGGTCCCGGCGAGGCTGCTGTCACGTCAAGTGGTTCGTCCGCTCTATGAGGCTCCGGAGGCGGACCTGTCCCGTCGCCAGCCTCGACGCAGGAACGCCAGCATCCAGTGAGCATCTCTTGTATACCTCGGCGTCGTCTACTGATCTCGCCACTCTTGAGCGAGTCAAAACCCGGCATCAAGCCTGGATTCTTGACCATGAAAGCCATCAATTCTGTAGGATCGCCGCCAATGCTGAAGAACTCGAGGTCATTTTCTTCCACAAAGGCTTTGAACGTTGCATGGGTCGCGATGCGGATCCTGTGCCCGTACAAATCTTTGAGGACCTTGCCGAGTGCCACAAATGGCTGCACATCCCCCCTTGAACCGACGATTTGTATGACGATATTGAGGCATAGCGGAGGCGGCTGTCCGGGATCCGAGGCCAATCCTGGTGGTATATATGCTGGAGGCAGCTCAGATTGCGACTGTGATACGACAGAAACTTGACGATGTATGGCTGGCGCAAGGAGGTCGGCGAGTCTTCTATTCTTGGTGTGAAGATTAATGTTGATTCGGCCATCATCTAAGATTACCATTAGCAATTAGCAGTTCATTGTCAAGTAATGCAGCGATCCGTGGCAATGAAGTATCCGAAAGGCTGAAACATAACGAAGGCCACACCTGCACCGGCGTACCTGTCACCTGAGCGCCCGCATCAAATCCCGGCTGTGAAAAATGGACTTGGTCGTGCTGCTCGCCGTACGCAGGTGGCTGCGCTTCATCGGCTAGAACGTCGAGACTGGGCATCAGGAAGCCATCCGTTATCAACTCGTTAGTGTTTTCCCCTCTGTGGGGATCAACACGACTTTGTGATGCTGCTTCCTGACTGGGCTGATCCGCCAGCCTCTGCTTGCTGTCGGGAATTCTCATATTGCCGCAAGGTTGGCTTACGTCACAATCGACGGCTTCTTGGATTTTAGCAACTTCCGAGTCTGCGCGATCGTCATGGTAATCCGTGAGTGTTGTAATGACGGCGTGAGCCTTCGGGACCCGGTTCTGTCAAATGAGCAGTACCCGGACGTCGACGACCTGAGAAAGAGAGTCAAAGGCACATCATATGGGTGGTAACAGGTAGTGTGCATGTGTAGGACGAATGGTTAAATGTCTAGCGATGGGCGAGCCCAGAACATTGATAGGGATTCGGGGCCGCGGGTACCACGAACAGGTTTTGGATTGGGGCGAGTCAACGGCAGTGGCTTGTTGGTTGTGTGCTTGCTTGCTTTCGTCAAGCAGGCCGTTCTCGAGTGACGCACGATGATGTAAGTATGAGTGCTGCTAGACCTGCTTGTGGCACTTGGCAGCTAGACAGCAACTCAGCGGATGCCGCTGCGGCGTCCTGCCTCCCACAAATACACTGCATCATCTGGGAGCGTGCATGGTCGAGCTGACGTTCATCAAAGATTATTTTCTGAATGCACTTTACCATTCATGTCTCCATCGCACTGTTGCTACCCTCAGTTTAAGTCCGTTTTTGACAGATGATCGCTCGCCCACGAGCTGAATTATCTAACGCTTGTGCGACCTGTATCAATTAGAATAATCAACTCTGCGATTACGTCTTCGTGGCTCAGTTGGTTAGAGCGTTGGTCTCGTAAGCGATTTGCCATGCACTGTCATTTGTGGGCGCTAGAGTTAAGTGGACTAACGACGAAGTAGATATGTAATGATCCAGTTTAACACTGGAGTAATCCAAAGGTCGTGAGTTCGAGTCTCACCGAGGACATCTTTCGATACCATACTTTTGCCGAATGATTGCCAATTGGCGGCACACAAATCACGGTCATATTACCCCTACCTCGTGGGGAGAGAGACAATTTGACGGCTCCATGCTGCTTCAATCATGCCTGGCTTCAATCCTGCCAATGCTGCCATCTATGCGACTTGCCAATATGATTAGTTGCCAGCCAATCGCGTACAGGACTGAACGAGGATGAGGTGGCTGTCTACCTCATGCAACGAGTGCCCAAGACATGAATGAGACTCCAGTTACCAGGAAAGGTCAAGGAGCATTGTGGCGAGAATTTGAGCGTTGCATAAGTCCAACTTGACGATCACGGTCTGATATCGCAATGTGTCTCGACAAGCCTCTGTGCGTGGTAGCATCCCGCGACTGATTGCACCATTGCGAATACGGACATTGCAGAGAAAGCATCCCATAATTTGCAAGACTTGCCACTTTTCTAGGTAAGAACAGCTCCTGCCGGTCAGCAATGCTCACAGATGAGGCTCCAGAGCATTCAAAGGCCGTGTTCCAACAACCATGCTGAGAAGTGCATATCATGGTTTGGTACACTACACAGGTCCCAAACTAATCAGTGGCAGCTGGCACAACTGGCGCAGCTGACACCTGTGAATTCACGGATTTCGATGTCCTCGTGTGTCAATTCCTGATACTTAGGCCTATGACCAGAAGCCAGACCATTCAATGAGACGACTAGTCCCTCTGGATGCTTTGTTGTTCCAATTATTCCAAACGATGAGATAAGGTAGCAGCCTCACTTGTTGGCGCTGACGGTACTCGAGATACTGGCAAACACTCGCCACTGGGCCCATCAATGAACAACTGCGGCCAAAGGACAGTTGTTGCCTCTTGAACGCCTGGGATGAATACTGCAAAGAGCCACCAGCGGCTCTAGAGGACAGTGGCTGGAACGAACCGTGCTCTGTCTGCTTATTTTCGGCCGTAAGCCATCCTGACCCCCCTCTAACCGCGACCTCGACCACGAAACCCGCCGCCGCCTCCACGACCACCGAAACCGCCTCGGCCGCCAAAACCACCACGAGCCCCTCCACGACTACCTCCTCTTGAGAAACCTCCTCCGCCACGGGGACCTCCTCGTCCCCCACGAGCCCCTCCACGGAAACCCCCACGAGGTCCTCCACGGGGAGCACCACGTCCGCCTCGAGCGCCTCCAGCTCGTTTCGGCTTCTTCTCACCTGGAACCTTGGGCTTGGGCAGGAATTTTTCCAGTGGTAGTAGCTTGTCCCCGCCGATGAAGACCTTGTCGCCAGACTTAAAACTTGCGGCAACGATGCCTTCCTGGGGCTTGATTGTGAAATAGACTTCGTTTATTGGGCCGAGAACCTCGTCGACTTTGCCGATCGGGGTTTTGTTCTCGAGAAAAATGGGTGCGTTGAAGTACGGGATCTTGACATTCGAGGACCGGCAGAACATCTCTCCTTCGACGGCGTGTTCGACTGTGCCCAGTTCTTGGACTTCGGCTGGTGGACCGCTCGGTGCGAAGCCACCTCCTCGACCACCTGATATCACCATCAATTAGTAATGCCCTTGGGAAATCTGTCATCACAGATAAATTGGATGAATCTGGCGCTCGACAATAGACAAGCCGCAAAGCGACAGCGCTCACCTCTAAAGCCGCCGCCACCACCTCGACCTCCAAAGCCGCCACCGCGGCCACCTCTAAATGACATTGATTTGTTGGCGATCTCAATCTGCTGGTGGCTGTCGTGCGATGCGCCTGCTCAGGCTGTCCTCGATGAATTTTGTGAATTTTTTCCTTGAATATTGATGGTCTACAGGAATTTTATTTTTCCTCCCAGCTAGCTTATCCATTGATCAGTATCATTGGATGGTGGGGCCTATTGTGTGGGGTCTCCTTAGTGCGAGGCTCTGATGCCGCTCCCATTGCGGGGGAGCTACCCTAAAGATTGCGGCAAGGGAATTTCTCCTGGTAATAAGTATCCCATTGATGGCTGCACTGGCCTCTATGGTTTTCCAGGTCTTGAGTGAAATTAAGGTCCTACTGTTTGAGGCTCCTGCACATCACAATGCGAAGCGATGTCCTGTGGTCATCCATCACGAACATTCATACGTCAGTTGATGCTTGCTCCGTTCAGAGATGGAACGAGGAAGAATACATAAAGCGAGGCAATGCTTCTTTAATTCTCGAGAGATCATACGATATGATTAAACTCGACATGACAGAAAACCTACGATCGAATACAGTCAGCGCTTTTTGTCGTCTCAGAACGTCTGCATTTTCTGAGGTGGATTGGATAAGAAAGTGATTGACGAAACTCTCCTGTGCATTCACTTCACCATGTGCTATGAATACCCCGCAAAACGGTAGCGGGGCAACGTCGTCGCGGCTTTGTCAACGGATGCGAGCATGACCACCACTCGTTGCCTCTCTATTTCACCTCAATCATCATATTCGCCTCACTGTTGCAACCAAAGCAGAGGAGCAAGTTTCCCTCCACTAATTTCTCTCTCAAAATGAGTATCCGTAAGGCTGGAAAAGCAGGATCCTGGTACGTTGCGTCACCGGATGAGCTTAAAAGTGAGCTGGACGACTACCTCTCCGATGTCCCCGAGACGATTGACGACAAAACCCTCCCAATTTCTGGCGCCAGAGTCGTGATAGCCCCGTGAGTGTCGAACCAGATTGAGGAGTGCACCACTCCGCGACAGTGCTCGTCTGACCCTGGACACCCATAGCCACGCCGGATACACCTACTCAGGCCCCTGTGCTGCCTGGGCATATAAATGTTTGGATCTTCGAAAGATCAAGCGTGTATTTGTGTTGGGACCGTCCCACACGTACTATCTAGGCGGCTGTGCCGTGACAACATACGAAAAGTATGCCACACCATTCGGCGACTTCACCGTGGATCGCGACACTGTGCAGAGAGTGAAGGAATCCGGTCAGATGGATGACATACCAAAGTCTCGAGACTCCGCAGAGCACTCACTGGAGATGCATCTGCCCTATCTTTACAGACGATGTGAAGAGACATTCAGCTCGCCACGGGACTTTCCATCCATCGTGCCAATCCTGATCGGTGACAATAACCGCGATGAAGAAAAGGACGTGGGCAGAGTCTTGGCATCATACATGAAAGATGAAGAGAACGCCTTCATCATAAGTTCTGACTTCTGCCACTGGGGCGCTCACTTTCAATACATGGTCTACTCGCCAGACAACAACCCTGCCAAATTGACTAACCTGCGCAGGTCAGATAGCAGACCGATTGGGCGTCCAATCCACGAAACAATTCGGCTGCTGGACGAGGCAGCCATGGATGCTGTCGAGAGCGGAAGCCATGATGCATTTGTCGACAATCTCAAGCTGACCAAGAATACTGTTTGCGGCAGGCATCCCATTGGGGTGGCCATGGCTGCACTGGAACTCCTTGCCAAGGACACTGGCGACGAGAAGAAGTGTCGTTTCAAGATGACGCAGTATCAAAGAAGCAACCTGGTCGAGAAGCCGAGTGACTCCAGTGTGAGCTATGTATCGGCCTATGCTGTCCTATGAGGAAGAGAATAGTGGTCGACCAGCGAGTCAATCATCATGAACCGTTCACGGAGCATGTAAATCAGGGGAAGCGGGAGTTGAAACATTTGTCATTTTTTGTCAAGATACAATAAACACATAACTTGATGCGAAACGGCACTCTCAAGATCAACGCAGAGCAACCGGATTGCTCTGCCCGTAAACAGTGTGACGAAAATCTTTGCGTTCCTCACGAACGTGGTCGCATGAGTAATTCACAGGACCAGCGCGGCCGTTGGAATCAGGTGGCCCGGATGGATGCGAGAGAGTCAGTCCCTGGCCTCCCTCGGCAGCAACGAGTCGACGGTTTTGACGGACGATTCGGATCGTGATGACCAGGGCCGACCAGCCAATGTCGATGGCTGCTCCTGGAGCACCGCTCCCTCAACGGCGCAAATGTTCATTTCCAGAGGCGCGTTCCAACGACGGGACCGCGAGGGAGGGAAATTCCGTTGTCTCTCCGAAAGGCGCGACAAACCTGCTCGCCTAAGCCTGAAGGAGGATGGCAGCCAACGGGTCCGGCCACGAAGGCCTGCACATGAAACCGCGTCGGCCAGTCTACCATGCCCTATGCACATGGCACGATGCTCGATGCTCGATGCTCGCTCAGACGGGCGGCGGGCATAAGCACGCACAGGGTGCGCGATTCAGACTGCGCTGCCGTGGCTGCCCCGTCGTCGCATCATGTCCGGGAGAACCCACAACAGCGCAGGCATCACACTTGTACAGGGAGTGGCTATTCGGCAGGCAGCGCCCCCCATGCAGCGTGGCTGGTACTTGCGTCGTCTGTTCCCACCGGCAACACCTTGACACGACTGATTGCATCATGTTGCCGCTACGTGAATCAACTAACCACCTGCGCGACCAAATGACTGGTCCATGCCAGGCAGTTCGTCTCGGACTGATTGACGGAGTGAAAAATTCTAGCGGAAGCAAGCAGATGCCACGGTTCCCAGCCGCAACGAGCAGCACAGCAGGCCACGCTGTCCGTGAAGCCATGGGGCCTGCGCGAGGGCCAGCGCGAGGGCGAGGGCCAGGAGGGGTCGGTCCTCGTTGCAGGCCAGAAGCGCTGTGATGCAGTGTCGCCGATCACTGGAGCGTCGAAAGTTTGGAGTGGCTTAGCGCAGGGGCGGGCCATTGGATGCTTTCCCTCCTCGGTGGGAAAAGTCTATGATTGCGTCGCGGTGCCTTGGACCGTGGCGCGGCAGGAATAGCAGCTACATCCCTTGCCACCTGCTTTATGCCCTTGCCACACGTACTCTGTACCCGTCCGCCCCCCCCCCCCGACCGGTAGCGAAGCAGACGGTCAAACCGTGAGGGGCCCGGCGCAGCTACAAATTTAGTGCCGCATCCAACTAAGCCCCCTTTCTTACGTTTGATTGCCTCCCAGTCGCCATTATTTCACAGCCGGGACCGTCGTGACATCAATTCCCTGACTGCTGGTCGGACCATTGTCCTTTTTCTCTTTCATCTCAAGTACCAGACCGCAGCCCTTCGCCACCCACCAGGCCGTCCGACTTCAACCCTTATCCATACACCCAGTGCGGAACCCAGCAGTCGAGAACCGATCGCATAATCTCGACAATACAGTTCGGAGCCTCGTCTCTGCCATTCGTCCGTTTCGCACACGACGAGTCGTCATCTGCTGCGCTGCTTCTCAGATACCCGAGCATCTTTCCACCATGAGTGTGAGTGTTTCACCCCCTGCTTTCCCTGCCCTTTGTGTTTCAACTCCCAACTCCCGCACGCCGTGCCTCTTCCTTCTGATTGTTTGATGGAAAACTCGGCTCGTCATCCGCTCGCGGTCCAGGAGCTTGATATAGCGCCGTCGGCTTCGTTTGTTCGTTCTCTTGATTGTGTCCTCCTTGTCCTCGTCTTCCACCAGACTTCAGCCGACTCAACCCTCCACCAGGTTACGTTTCTTGGCTAACAATGGCGCAACAGTACGGGTTAGTGAGGTCCTCGCCTCTACGCGTCCTATCTGGCTCGACATTTGCCCAATATCGTAGCCCCGGACGGGCACCGTGTCAGGCCGGCGCTCAGTACTCAAAGAATCCATGCTAACAGGGTCCAACTCTAGCTACGGTGGACGCCCAAACCCCTACGATCAACGGGACAATGGTCCCGGCGGATACGGAAGGCCTCAACAAGGCGGTTATAACAGACCTCAGCAAGGCAACTACGCAGCACCCTATGGTAGTGATGCCGGTGATTATGGCCAGACCAATACGTACGGAGGTGAGATCTTAGCAAGACCGGATCATGTCCCACAAAGGGGCCGGAAGAACAAGAATTGACACTCCATGGCACAGGGTCCAACAATGTAGAGATGTCGTCTTTCTCTCAACCAGGGGGTTACTCGAGCAACGCCGGCGGTGGCACGCGGAATATCCTCGACGAGTGCAGTGGTATCGACAACGGCATCAACGAGGTTGAACACAACTTGGAGAAGCTTCGCATGCTGCAACAGCGATCTTTGGACGATGCCGACAGCTCATCCGCCAGCTCTGCCAACCGGCAGCTCGATTCCCTCTCCACAGATACCATGGCCCTATACCGAGGCTTGACAGAGCGTGTCCGCGTTCTCAAGTCCAAGCCTCCAAAAGAAATTGCGCAGTACCGCGGCCAAGTCGATCGGATTGACCGTCGCCTCAAGAGCGCAATCCAACAATACCAGCAAATCGAATCACAGTTCCGCAAACGCACCCAAGAACAGATGAAGCGCCAGTACCGCATCGTCCGGCCCAATGCCTCTGAGCAAGAGGTCCAAGCCGTTGTTGATGACCCCAGTAGCAACCAAGTTTTTTCCCAGGCCATGATGCAGAGCGATCGACAAGGTCGCGCTCGCGCTGCTTTGAGTGCTGTGCAGGATCGCCACGCCGCTCTGCTCAAGATTGAACAGCAAATGGTTGAGCTTTCACAACTCTTCCAGGACATGGACACGTTGGTCGTCCAACAAGAGGCTGCCGTCATGCAAATTGAACAGAAGGGTGAGGAGGTCGTCGACAACCTCGACAAGGGTAACGAGGAAATCGGCGTGGCCGTCAACACAGCTCGTAAGACGAGAAAGAAGAAGTGGATCTGTCTGGGCATCTGTGGTGAGTATCCAGGAGCCGGAGGGTTTGCCTTCACTTTGCTTTGAAGTAGCTGCTGACATCTTCCAACCATAGTCGCCATCATCATCATCATCGTCATTGTCGTGCTCATCTACGTCTTTGTCATTCGCGGCACCAACAACGCCACCAACAACAACGGCAACAAGAAGCGAGATCTAGACTTCTTGGCTAGGTCTCTTCGAATTCTGCCGAGGACCGCCGAGGGTTTTGCCAATCAACCGGCCGCGCGGGCTTCCACTGAAAGCGTCGCCGCTACCCGCAATCTGCTGAAGACAAATACACATGGCCCTCAATTTCTCATCGAATAAGAAGAGCCAAGCATTTCATGTCGAGGCAGCGCATAAGCTTTAACGAGCCCTATAAAGAGTGGGTTCGCTTCGGAGACGGCCCTTACAGGAACGACTTGGTGGCAATCAAGATGTCGCACCCAGCAATCCTGCTATCTTCATGTTAAAACCGCAACACCACACACCTCAGCGGACCCGAGCAGATTTCACGTTATCTCCTCCATCGATATAGACGCCCTGATTGGCGCGTTACATGGGGACTTTTCCTCCAGGTCCTGGCTTTTTTTTTTTTCATTTTCTTTGTCAACACTGGGACTGGGACCTGTGAAGATTTTTTGGGACTCGGCGCAAATTGTCGAGATGCACTCAGGAGGCTATCGCGCGGCAATCAAGGAATAACTTTAGAGCCAGTTGGGAGGCCCCGCGGCTGACACCCTGTCTGGCAGCAAAGCGAAGCGCAGGTCTTGCCACGCCGATCAACTCTACATTCTCCAAGGGCGAGCGTGTCTCTTCATCAGCAGCCAAATAAATCGTTAGGGGGGGAGCAGCACGCAGACTCCCGCAGCAACGGTCAGGGTTTGGAATTGTTTTCTGTCATTGATAGCATGGAGGGCGTTGGAGCTGTTCCCGTAATAATCCATCTTGTGTCATCAGCCGTTGATTCTAGACAATCAGATTACGTATCCATCCAGTCCGTATCCCGCAAAACGCCGTACACGTGCCCATGTCCCTAATGCAGAGTAGATTGGCCCTGCTGCGTAAAACAAAAGAGATAAAGAGATGAGAGTCGTCCGTGTAGAAAGAGCGTGAGGCTCCGCAACACACTGGCCCTGCTGCTTCAAAAATAAAAAGACAAAGAGATGAGAGGCGTTCGCATACAAACAAAGGGAGCAGCGTCCGCAACACACTGGCCCTACTGCTCCGAGAAGACAGAGAGATGAGAGTCGTCCGCCTAGAATTAAGTACAGAGTCAGGTTCCGCAACACACTGGCCCTACAGCTCAAAAAAGACGGAGAGATGAGGGTCGTCCGCTTCAGAGAACCAAGTCGATAATAGACCAAAACACCTCCACTCGACACAGTGTTCGAGCGTTCCCATTCCAATCACGTCTGGGCCACAGCATCCCTGGTCCCCTCCTCGCTGGGTAGAGCATTCTCGGGCTTCTTCGCCACCACCTTGAGGACTTGCATGCGACGGCGAAACTCCTCGATCAGGGCGTCTGCGTCTTCCGTCTCGGGGAGAGGGTCGCGCTCCACGCCGTCAAGACGGAGGGTGGACGAGCGGTCGTCGTTGTGCTTCACGAGCGTATGGGACGTGAGGGCGAATTCGGACGTGAGTGCGCGGGCGGCCGCCACGGACCATGTGGTGTCGGACGGGGCTAACGTGACGACGAGGGCGCGGTGGGAAGGGTCCTGGCTCGCGGTGCAGAGTATGGAGGGGTCGTCGTCCGAGAAGAGGTATTGGACGCGCGGGTGGATGGTTGCGTTGGTGGTTGAGTTGGTGAGGAGGGTGAAGAAGGGTTCGAGGGGGGGGGATGGGGTGGGAGCGGCTGAGGGCTCCGGGTCTTGGTCGGACATGGTGGTGGTGGTGGTGGTTGGTGTGGAGAGGTGGTCGGTAGAGAAGAAGAGGAGGAGGAGGAGGAGGAAGGGTCGGGAGGGGGAAAGTCTACATTTTCACTGTTGACTCGTGCGTGTGGCTTTTGGTGCACGCGTGTTCATGGCGTGCAGGTGGACTTTGTGAAGCAGTTGATGCTGGGGTGATGACAGCAAATCAGGGTGTGGCGCGTGGGAGTGACGGCCGAGTTTATCTTATCGACACGTGTGAGTGGAGCAGGCGGTGAGTGGGCGGGCGAGGATGGAACTTGGGTTTCGGCATTGGCGTCACAACGAATGTATGTAGGTGTGTAATAGCTGTTGGCTGGAATAAGTTACAGTCCATCTCCTTTTGAACATTGCGGAAGCTTGCTCATCATTCAGGTGTGAACACGGAGCGACAAGAGGCCATCGGGTCGTACCGCTTACATAACGGGATATGTGGTCTGACACCTGCCCCGCCAGAACACTGGCGTCTGGGAAAGATGAACGTTGGCTGTCATCATTGTCACAACATGTTTTGCCAGCTTGGCCAGGGGGCACCTGGCTCGGGCTCAAGCATTTTCACCACAACGGCTCCTTTCTATTGAGCTCGTGAACGGTAAGACCCGTCACTGACTGCATGCACGGCGGCCATTCGGCGAGCGAGCATCTCGGGATCGCTAGCGGAGCCTTATCAAGGCAGCCTCGTGAAAGAGAGTGGCAATCAAGACACGAAGGAAAGGGAAAGGAACCACAGTTCACCGGTGCGAAGCTGCAGATCGGCGAGCCATCGGGGCTGTGAGCTGTGTCTGGGCTTGTCTTCTAATAAGAGGCACCTGATGAGGTCCCGACGAACGGGCTAGCCTTGCGATGTTTGGGAAGGGAAGATCAGCAGTCTACCACGTCAACCCAATAGTCCATCAGAGTCAACGTTGCTTGGGCCGTCAGTGAATTGACCGACTGCGTAGAGGCAAGATGCCTGTTGGTCCTGGTCAATTGCTCGGAAGTGAAGATGGCATGCGTGTTGGCAACGCAACAGAAATGCATGACTGTTTGTTGCCTCGACGTCGTCATGGAAGTGCCCGGCCACATCTATGCCCCCACGTCTGAGGCATTTAATGTGACCACAGGGAACAAGTTTCAAGTACACAGCAGGATGAATCCACGATGAAGCCGAGGCGTTCTCCCCGACGCACGTTCGCTTCCTCACTGTCATGGAAAAGAGGGCTTGGCCAAGGGTTCGGGGTTTTGATGGCTGTCCATGGCCATGCCCATGCAACTGGCCCGCTCTTTTCGAGCTGCAAAATGCATCTCTGAAGCGCCGTGTAATATATGGCACTGTATGCACCTTGGCAAGCCTGGGGGGCTTGTCGGGTTCCTGACGCACACGTCAATCGAGGCTCAGCACGAAGACGCAGCTCTCATCTGTCGACAATGGATGGATTTCGCCTGCCTGCCTGCTTGCGTCATGTGTCGGCGGCCTGCAAGCAAGCAAAGACTCGCTCGATCGGGAAATAACACCGCATTCGCCGACGCACGCTACCAGGGCGTGGAGGAGGGCTGGCTAACAGTGCCGTGCGAAGTTTCCTTTGTTGTGCGGGGTTCTCGTGGCTGTCGCGGTAAAAGCTGAGGGAGGTCTTACCCAGTCTAATCAATTTCTCGTACGATAGAGGAATTGCCAGCGCTGGATGAACAGACGGTCAAGCAGTGACGATTAAACTGATAGTAGGGCATCTCCTATTGCATGATATTGCGTCTGCAATATAGGCCTCGGGCGGATTTTCAACGAAGGACAGCTCAGAGCGGAAACATGATCAAGAGTGGCTCCCCTGCTGATGCTGATGTGTGACGCCTCCGATGAGTATACCCAAAGAGGCCAAGACAGCCGTCATGCCCGTGCGCGCGACAGCCCGCTCGTTCGTCGGTGGGACTTGAGCCAGTCCAGAGATTTTACGGCGTCCCCCCCGTAAGTAATCAGAAAGAGGTCGTGGCGAGGATTTTCGCTGCAGCTGAAGGCCCAGGGGGGTCCACCCGCGGCTTGAGCACCGACCTACATATGTGCCTGCCTCGCTACCAGCTAATACTCTACGTGTCGACTCAGATACTTTACCTACCTTGAGTAAGAAAGGCAGGCAGCTGATATCCAACTCCAATGCGTAATCTTCTTGAAACTGTTCTATCGCTACGCGAATGCGACTTGCTATTGCTGAAAGAGGTGTGACGGAGAGAAGACCGAGGCGAGCGGACCCTTGATAAAGTGAGGTACTGTATGATATGGAGGCACAATCTATTTTTGTCTAATCCCCGGGTGTTGAACAGCGGCCCCCTCCCCTTCTCCCCTCCTTCCCCCATGTCGGGGAGCCCGAGCATGGAATCACCGCCGTTGCAGAAAACATGTAGGTCGTGGCGCATCGTGCATTAGCGCCGTGCAGTAGCGGCGGCCTTTTGGTTGCAGATTGGCATGGTTTGTTGAGTTGGAGGCAGTCGACAGCGGCTAGTTCCATTCTGGCAGGTGTTGACGATGCACTGTCTTTTCTGCGCCCAGGGTTTGACTCAGCCGCGTGTGCAGCCTCGGAAGGGAAGGAGGCAAGGAAGATGGCTGACGGCTGTGAGAGCGTGCGTCGTGGCATCAAACATCAACGCGTTTGCTTGCTCCATGTCGACATGCACGCCGAGAGGGGGAAAGGGGGAAGGGAAGGAACCTTTGGCAATGGCATGGGCGTCTCGCCGCGTCAGAGCACCCGCGTGCAACGGCGGCAAGTCATACGACTTGCGTGTTCGCATGGCGAGCTGGGCCGCCAGGGGGGACTGACTGGAAGCAACTGTCATCGGCTCAAACGGTCCTAGTTGGCGTTCGGTTGCGAGGCCCGTGGCAGGCAGGCAGCCAACGCCAGATGAGAGTTGACAGGACAGGAAAGGCCCCGATGCGTGGCCCTGCACACCCTACCAAGTAGGCTGTGGGAACAGGCCTTGAGCGGTTCCACCGTCGCCCAGCTTGCCCTTGCCAGACCTGCACCATCCTGTCTCTTCTCTGCGCCTCGTTCCACCCCCCATGTCCATAAAGTCGCTGTCGCGACTGCAACCGCGTCTTTGTCTCAGTCTCCGTATGCCGGTCATGCCATGGCTTCTCTCGCCGCCGTCTAGACGCCCAAATGTCCCTTCATCCTGAGCCAGCCTACGACGCCGGCGAGGCCGACGACGATAGTATCTACTCCGTCATATCAACTTCACCTGATTACGACGTCGATACTGCCACCTCTCCGAGCGAGCTTGGACACGACGTCGACGATGAATTTGATCAGTTCTCGTTGGACGGGGGCTTGATTGGGGAAAATGACGGTGTCAATTCGGAAATCTCTTGCGGGTGCTCGACCTCAGTGACGCCAAGCGCCTACGAAGACGAAGTCGCACACGGCCGACGTTATCACGGCTTCAGGAGGGGCCGATACCCACTGCCAAACGATGATCTAGAACAAAGGAGAGAAGAGACGAATCATGCATTGATGCTTGAGCTCACCGTATGCAGCCTCATTTGCCATGCCATTGCCTTCAGACCTCCTCGTAGTCGAGCTGACGTGAGCTGAGCCGGTGAACAGGGTGGACGACTCTTTTATTCCGACATCGGGAAACATCCTCAGAAAATAATAGACCTCGGAACTGGGACAGGTACGTTCTACACCTAGTGGCCATTCGTCTTGTTCAATGTTATCAGAACCTTTCGTACTGACTTGTCCCGGCTTAGGTAACTGGGCAATAGATGGTATAAGTCATGCGCGCCCACCTGCTCTTTGTCGCAGACGAACTAACTCTTGGCGGCAAGTCGCGGATCAATATCCAAGTGCGAGCGTTGTTGGGACCGACCTCTCCCCAATCCAACCGAAGTGGGTTCCCGTCAACGTACGCATGTATGTCGATGATTGTGAGGAAGGGGACTGGCTCCATGGCTCCAACTTTGACCTGGTACACTTTCGTGGCTTGGCTGGAAGCTTACGAGACCTGGACAAGATGCTCAAGCGAACGTATCCGTAGGTCTCTCTCATGACTTGTAGATTGTTCACGCGACGACAAACTCAGAGCGCTGACGCCACCAACCAGTCACGTCAGAGACGGAGGCTGGGTGGAATTTCACGAATTCATTCCACAAATTTTATGCGACGACGGTACAATGAGTGACGACGACCCGTTACGAATTTTCTTCGATGCTTCGACTCAAGGCTTGCGCACATTCGGAGGGGAGCCGCTCAAGGCACTGAACCTGGAGGACGCGCTTGTCGGAGCGGGCTTCACCAATATCCACGTCATCACCAAAAAGGTGCCAATCGCCGCGTGGCCGCGAGACAAACATTTAAAGACGGTCGGCATGTTCACCAGAGCAGTCATTTTGGATTCCCTCGGTGCTCTCGCGGCCAAGCCACTGGTGGCGCTGGGCATATCGGCCGAGGATCGGCGGGCTCTGGTGACGCAGGTGAAACGAAGCCTGAATGACAGAAGAATTCATCGATACATGAAGTGTGTTATTTGCTACGGCCAGAAACAAGGAATATCATGACTTGGCCTTGGGTCATTCCCTCCTCCTTTCATTCTTGTACTTTTTTTTCTTGCTTCAACCGGGAGTAAGCGGGAACAACAAAAACATGAAGAATTGTGGAAAGCATTGGATCTCATAATTTCTTTTCTCAACTCGGACAAAAGGCGGAGTTGGACTTTGCGGATGCTTTTTCATTTGCTTTCCTTTGAGGCGCCATGATGGGTTGTGCGGTGCCAGGCGGTATCGGGGATTACCAGGCGCAATTTGCATGCCATTTTGGAGCGATTTTTTCCTTCTTTGTAAGGGGGTCTCAACAGGCAAGCGAGGTTCGCAAAATTCCTTTCCTACCCGGAGGTCAAAAAAACTTGGACAATACAGGGGTTGGGGTCATTCATCAGGTTTTCGTCATGAGGGACGGCGGTAAGCAGGATGCTATCATTTTCGGCTTGACAGACATGGAGTATTCTAGATGGGGCGGCCTCGCAGTAGAAGGCTCATGTGCTCTCGCGACAACGAAAAATACATTGATGATGATGCATAAACATGATGTGTTGACTTGACTCGGAGCTGTTGTCAGTAGGCTGATGCTAATAAAGATGCTGACCATGAAGGTCCTGGCAGCTTTTGGCTTAATGTGTCCCCAGGAGGGGCTGCGCTGACAAACCCCAGGTCCGCAACCCATGCTCATCTTAAACAATCGTTTCCCCAGTGGAGAGCTTCCATGAGCTTTTTCTGCCACGCAACTTTGCACGCACGCACTCAACATCGCCAGAGCTTCGTCACACATCTCGCACTCGACACCAGCCTGTAGTCACTCAACGCAATCGCCGGCAACACCGACACCTCGTGGACCTGGTCCACCGCCAAACCCGACGACAATGGCAACCACCACCACCACCACCACCAGCGCCGCCTCCTCCATCCTCAACCACGCCTCCCGGCCATACACATTCCGCTTCTCGCCCTTCCTCCGCCAAACGCACCAGGTCGGCCTCCCCTCCGACCGTCCCATCTGCAAAGCCTACCAATCCGGCTCCTGCCCCAACGGCACGCACTGCACCGACCGCCACATCCAAGACGGCACCGGCAAAGCCCACACGACGGGAGGGCTCAACTCGCTCGTCTGCAAGCACTGGCTCCGCGGCCTGTGCAAGAAAGGCGAGCACTGCGAGTTCCTCCACGAGTACAATCTACGGCGTATGCCTGAGTGCAATTTCTTCATGCGCAACGGGTACTGCTCCAATGGGGAAGAGTGCCTGTATCTGCATGTGGACCCGTCGTCGAGGCTGCCGCCGTGTCCGCATTATGATATGGGGTTTTGTCCGCTGGGGCCGGAGTGTGCGAAGAAGCATGTGAGGAGGAGGATCTGTGTGTTTTATTTGGCGGGGTTTTGTCCGGATGGGGGGGAGTGTAAGGCGGCGCATCCGAAGTGGGTGAGGGATTTGGAGAGGCCTGTGAATAAGTCGGAGGAGGAGGAGGCGAAGAGGAGGAAGAGGGATGAGGCGGATGCGGGGAGGGTTGAGGATGAGGTGGATAGGGAGAGGGAGAGGGATAGGGGGAGGGATAGGGATAGGGATAGGGATGATGGCGGGAGGTTCGGGAGGCATAGGGGCGGAGGAGGTAAGTGGAGGGGACGAGGGGGCAGATTTAGAGGCAGAGGGCATTGAGCTTGGGTTATCTGTCCTGTTTTGTTTCTCGTGGGAGAAAATGGACATGGCGTCGGCGTTTGTATCTGCATCTGATGACGGCTCCGCGGCAGCTGAGCGTGCCAACAGCTTCAGGAAAAGCTGCGATACGCATTGAGTAGCAAGCGCTCGGAAAGGGAAGGGGGGAGGTATGGCATATAGCGCCGCATAGTGGTTTTATTTCAGTCTACTTGCAACTAATAGACAGCAAGCAAGCAGAAGTGCTACTCGGGATCTCACAATTTTGTGACAGTGACGCTGGGAAGGGGGGGAGTACGGCATAAAGCGCTGCATTGTGAACTTTTTTCAATCTACTCGCCGCAATTTATAGACAGCAGATAAGTAGAACTGCTACTCGGAATCTGACTTTCGTGCCAGTGGCGCTGGAAACCGGGAGAGTATGGCATAAAAAGCGCCGTATTGGGATTCGTGTTTGATTTCACTGACATTTGGTAGACAGCAGAAATCGTCATCTCATTCTAGTGACGGTGGCAATGGAAAAATGGACAGTGTGGCATAATGCGCTGCACCGGGATACCCATTTCGATATACTTACGATTTGCAGATAGTAGATAGGTACAACGACATCTCGTATTTCAATTGGGTAGCAGGTCTGCTTGAGAAGAGGAGAGTGCAAAATACAGGCGCTATACAATGATTGTGGTTATTTCTATGTGAAGCAGCAAAAACCACCATCAGCAATGTACGAACCCTCGGGCCCCATTACCCTTAGCGAGACCAGAACCGACTCTCGGTGGTTTCCGAGTTCCAGACATTGCGTTCTGGCGGCGGAGGCACGTACTCGTTGGACGACGGCGTTGCTATGCCGTGGCTGTCATCGCTGTACTCCCGCTCTGAGCCGTCACGCGAGCCCGTCCTCCACGTTGACAGCTCGTCCACCCTGCGCACGCCGATCATCCACGACACGAGGCTCCGAGGCGCCCAGCGGCCGACGAAGCCGTAGATGCTGGATCCCAGACCGACGCGGACGGAGTCGGCGCGAATCGAACCGTCCATGACGTCGAAAACTGCGTTGTGCAGGTAGCGGAGGGAGCTGTTTCTGAAGCCGCGGATGCGGCCGCCGGAGATGGCTGATCGCGCGTGCGCGACGTAGTTGCGGCCGTAGACGTGGCGCGCGTCGTCGGGCCACGTCAATGGCTCTTGGGGGTTCGCGTAAGTACCTGGAGCGGCTGGCTGAGGGGCTGCTGTTGTCGTCGTCGTCGTCGACGGGGTGGTGATGGCCCGTGGTGCGGACACGAAGCCAGAGAAATCAAAGGTGCCGAGCTGCATGTGCGTGACGGGGATGTCGAGGGGGCGAAGTTCTGCCGTCAAGACCTCGGTGAATGCTGAGAGTGCAGAACAGACGGTCGCCTCCGGGGCGTGGAAGGGGGGGTTGATGGAAGAGATGATGGAGGGGGTGAAGACGAGGACCTTGGGAGGGATCCATTTCTCGCCAGTCGGCTGCAGGCGCGTCGTGAGCAGGGGCAGAAACGCCTGGATGGTCAGGATCGGCTGGAGAAGATGGGTGTTGAATAGGTCGGCGAAACTCGAGGGCGGGATGGTGGCGATGGGCGACGTTTGGTAATGCAGGCTGGGGATGAGAATGACGGACTTGAGCGTCAGGTAGTTGGGTTTGATGTGTGGACCGGGAATCTGCGACGACTGCAGCATGCTTGCGAAGCGTTCGATGGCGGCTCCTGCTCGGGGAGGCTAGAGTCGTGATTTCTGTCAGCTTTTGAATTTCATTTGATTTGAAACAAGCTTGGCTGGATGAGCCTCCCTGCTCAGCAAGCACGAGGGATGTGCACGTCCCAAAGGTATCATGCGCAAGCGTGCGGTGTGCGGTGGTGACTCGAGAGTACTCACATCTGTGGTGTCGATGCGCAGCGACCGAATGTCGGGTCTAGCCAAGCCGCGAACGAGGGTCTCATCTTCCCTGGCGTTGCAGACAATATACACGATGAAGCCGCGTCTTTCCAAGTCAAGCGATAGAGATTTGGTGAGGGGCAGAGACGGAGAGCCGGCTATCACGACAACTTCTGCGCGTCCACCATTCTTTGCGCGTCGTGCTTTTCTTGTCTTTCGCAGCGAGCGGTTCGCGCAATATACTTTGTATACAACTGTGCCGCAGGCAACGGCAACGAGGCCCGCAAGGACTCTATGTCGCGCGATCCAGTCCTGTGTCTTTTCGAGTCGCGTGATGGCCACGGCGGCCACAGATGGTTTCGCTGGCGGGCTGGGCTTGACGTAGTCTGGCAGCCACTTGGCCTGGGAGAGTGTTTCGCGGACCATGCCCGCTGCCCGGTCAACATTTTGATCGATGTATTCCGCGACATTGTTCGAGTACTGCCGCAAGTCGACTGGGATGTGCGAGAGCTGTCAATGGGCCTCGAGTCAGTGAAGCTGTCAAGAGAGATGAAGAAGCGAGGTTGAATGTACCACGACGTCCAGAAACTGCTGGTCGTCGGCAGACATGGCGGCGCGGCGGGAGTCGTGTCCGCTCTTCAACTATGTGTTCCTGTCGTGATGGAGCAGGCGTCTCTCGCTGCTGTTGATTGGCAAGACTCGGCTCACATGTCGATATGTTTGTTTATCTCGGTGAAGGCGGTCGGATCCATTCAGTGACGGCAGCAAGGGCAGGGGGCGAAATGCGGAGACGGGGCGTTGTGATTGGTGGGAGTCGCATACATATCTGGATCGCCTTTATCACATTTGGGTCCGATGCGTAATACTGCAAGGATTGATATCAGGCTGCGACTTTGCGCTCCATCTTATGAATCAAGAGATTGACTGGGACCATGGAGAAAGACAAGAAAGGCTGCATGTGAGAGGACCAATGGCAGTCGGCCGACGCCGGCCATCCCGCCCCAGCAGCATCAGAGTTGTCCTCGAACCAAGACGGGGGCGAGAGGTCCGCAGTGTGAACGACGCAAGAGATGTGCGATAAGGCATGCACGGTGCACCGGACATTTCCACGCAATGAATGCACTCGACAAGATAAACGGCTTCTGCCTTTGCCAGCCGCTTTGTGCCCAGTAATACCATCTCCTTCACGTTTCTGTCATCCTCTCACGAGCATGTTTCTTTCAACAGCCAATGTGAGCGAAAGTATTAAGCGCAGTGCTGCTCCTCGACAGTTCAGCCGGCGCACACAACCCGTCCAGTGGCTGTTTCTCACGCGACCTGCCGCATTGAGAGACTCGGTCGGCCAAGGACAGTCCCCGCGTCCCCCCGCCCGCCAGACACCCTGGAGCTTACCCGTCCGTTATTCGCCCCCGGGGTTCGAGGGGGGCGGCTATCGGCGGTCCCACCAGCAAGCTGCAGCAGCTCCAGGGTCGAGACACGAGGACTTGATGATAAAGCACCTTGAGGAAGCGCCTGACTTATTGGGCATGCCATGTTCCATCTACCTCGCAGACAAGCTGACTAGCTCCCTGCGCATCTTGTTTGCCTGTGTATTTCTCCCGACCTTTTGCTGATTGAAGTCATCTGCTCCATCCCATCATGTTTCTTTTAGAATACCTACAGCATCGGCGGGACTGGTATGTGTTCACTCGAGTGCTTCCCCGTCATGTTGTCGTTTTTCCCTCGCCATCCCTGGTCTTCTCACGGTTTCATGGACAGCTAGCTATCCGAGATGCCAGATGCGCTGTCGCGTTGTCTCGCCTCTCTGCCGTGCGCATATGCTAACACAGTTGGAAGCCAATTCAAGCAGGATGAACGAGTCCAGCGCCTTGGCGCCTTGAATGGATATCGTGGTCCTTTTAGTCCCAAGGATCGGGAGATCATCGACAAGCCCATCGAGGAACTGGTAGAGCAAGTACAAAAAGATGCCGGCAAAGCTTCCGATCTACTGCGGACCTACGGCAAGGTCGCCATCAACGCGCACGAAAAGACCAATTGTGTCACCGAAGTCCTCATTCAAGATGCTGAGAAGTGGATTCAAGATGGCTCAATCAATTTGAAAGGTCCCCTTGCCGGCATACCCGTCAGCCTGAAGGACACTGTCGATGTCATGGGCTACGACAGCTCCGTCGGCCTGACTTGCAACGTCTCCAAGCCCAAGTCCGAAGACGGGGTCATGGTCAAGCTTTTGAAGGAACTAGGAGCCGTCCCGTACGTCAAGACCAACGTCCCCATCACGCTGCTCAGTTTCGAGTCCCGCAATGACGTATGGGGTCGTTCGACGAACCCCTACAACAGCAAGTACACGCCTGGTGGCTCGACTGGTGGTGAGGGTGCGCTTTTGGCCATGGGAGGCCGGATCGGTATCGGAAGCGATGTGGCCGGCAGTGTACGCTGCCCTGCTCACTTCTCGGGCATTTACTCCCTCAGATGCTCCACGGGTCGCTGGCCGAAATTGGGCGCGTCCACCAGCATACCGGGACAAGATGGCATCCATTCAGTCTACAGCCCAATGGCAAGAACTTTGCATGACTTGCTCTACTTTACCCGAGCGGTGCTCGAGAAGGACACATACGCTTACGATTACTCCTGTCATCCTATCCCATGGCGGGAGGACGTTGTCAAGGAATACAAGGAGAAGAAAGTCCTCCGCGTTGGAATCTTGAGAAGCGACGGTGTCGTTGATCCCAGCCCGGCTTGCAGGCGTGCGCTCGAGATGGCCGAGGATGCTCTTCGCCGTGCGGGCCACGTCATTGTCGAGATCACTCCGCCCGAGCCCTACGAAGCTCTTTGCCTGGCCTCTCGCCTTTTGTGCGCCGACAGTCTGGACACTGCTGTCGCATTCTTCAGAAGAGGCGAGCGAAACGATCGCGGCGTGGCTCAGATGAGATTCTACGCCATGCTACCGAGCCCCATCAAGTATCTTCACTACCTCTGGGTCCGTTACGTTCGTCAGGACACGATATGGGCCGGTCTTCTTCGGCACTGGCATCGTACTACGACCACAGAGTATTGGAGCCTCGTCAACCAGCGAGAGGCTTACAAGAGGAGATGGTGGGAGTACTGGCAGGCCACCGACTTGGACTTTATTCTTGCACCGCCCAACGCGACGCCTGCTGTTCCTCATGATGGCATGCACGACGCGGTCAGCAGCTGCGGATACACGTTCTTGTTCAATTTGGTATGTGTTTCAAGGCGATGACACACGTTGACATGTGAATTTCATTTCCGCTGACCTTGGCCCGCCGCGAAGCTCGACTACTCTGCTGGCGTCATCCCGGTGACGCACGTCGACAAGACCAAGGATCAACTGCCCGCCAGCTTCAACATTGGCAAAGTCAATGGCGTTGCGCAAGGAGCGTACAAGCTCTACGACGCTACCGAGATGCACGGCTTGCCTGTGGGCGTGCAGATCATTGGCAGGAGGCTGGAAGAGGAAAAGGTTTTGACTTTGATGGAGCGTGTGGAGGAAGCCCTTGGTGACGATAAATTCCAACTGCTCTCGGTGGAGTGACCGCGGGATCGGTCAGCTTGATGTGCCGTGATTCATCTTTCTTGCAGACAAGCCAGGATGTCATGACTTTCCCTTGACATGACAGATGATCAACGATTGTGACGGTCCGAGCGAGTCTAAAGATTGAAGAATCGAGAGCGCATGCGCGGGCATTACGTGACGATGTGCCCGGACAACATGAGCTGAGCAGGTCTTCCAAGATTACAGGAACTTTTTCTGCACCACCGCAAGCCACTGTTATGAAACTTTTGATGACCCATATCGTACATGTGACGAGACAAAGGATGCGAGCTTGCAACTGACTTCGTAAAGCCGTGTATGTTCAGCTTACACGACGCATCGAGCATTAAGTATCGACTGGGCCAAAGGGTATAAATATAGATGTTGGGATGATCAAGTGTGTTGCCGACTAGGACACGGAGCATTATTGACTGGGACTGTTCGACTCACGACATGCATTCGGCAAAGTGTCAGCAATGCATAATGCGAACTTGCTTCTATAGGCAGAAAGCCTATGGTGAATTGTGCCAAGTCGACGGGCAAGTCTGGCTGACGACGAAGATGGACGGTTTGAAAGCCAGCGAAATGCTCGGCGCGTCGTGTGGCAAGGCTCAGCCCATGACGAATGGATGGACGGACACTATTCATGCGCTTGTGCTTAGTCAGGCCTTAATTCTCTAGCTGGGGAAACTTCCAGACAACCCACATTCGGACTCATACTACGATATTGCTAATCGCGCGGTTTCGTGACGAGCTGGCTGTCGCGACTTGCGCGGCCATGCTGCCAGGCACCATTCTCTGACGTGGCCGAATGATGCTTGCCGTTGCGAGCCTTCATCAACATGTCCATGACGTGAACATCCAGACGTCGTGGCTGCCATCTTCCCGCAGATCCAGCCCATCTACTGCCCCTCCTTGTTCTGCCCAACATGCCCGAACAAGACCGCCTTGTTGGTGCCTACGTCCATCTGGCCAAAGAGGCGCGGGCTAGCGAGGCTCTTCTCACACTGAAAAAAGTCGCCTCGCTGGTCAAGCCTATCATGCGAGCGCGAGGCTGGAAAGTCGGCGAGCTGGCAGAGTTTTATCCGGCCGAAAGTAATTTGCTGGGTAAGTAAGGCATCGGTGGTGTGCTGGACTGGAAGAATGCTCGACTGACGAGCCCATCAGGGTTAAATGTCAACCGGGGAAGAAAGATATGCTTGCGACTTCGCTATCCCGGCGATCGAAACCAGTTTCTCCCCATGGAGAACGTGGTTGATACGATGCTCCATGAACTCGCTCACATCGTGCACGGCCCGCATGGCCAGCAGTTCCATGCCTTGTGGGATCAGCTCCGCGATGAGTGTCAAGGACTCATGATGAAGGGCTACACCGGCGAGGGGTTCCTTGGGCAAGGACGACGACTGGGCGGCGCCATGCTTCCGGAGCGAGAGATACGACGCGTCGCGCGGGAAGCAGCTGAGAAACGTAGAGGACAATCCAGCTTGGCTGCGGGATCAGGTCAGAGACTGGGCGGAGCTGCGCCTCGACCCGGACAGGATGTGAGGCAGACCTTTGCAGCCGCAGCCGAGAGGCGCAATGCCATCCTCAAAGGCTGCGGGAGCGAGAGGTTCAACGACAGACAAATCCACCAAATTGCCGATACGGCCACCAGAAACGGCTTCAGAACGCAAGCCGAGGAAGATGAGGCCAACGAAGCGGCCATTGCCCAAGCGCTATGGGAACTTGTCCAAGAAGACGACAAGGTGAGACTGGGCCAGTCGTACGTCAGACCGTCGGCTGCGCGTCCCAGTGGCGCGTCCGCACAGCCCAGCCCGCCACAGGGTTCTGTCGCAGACGTCTCCAGCAAGATGATTTCTGAGATTAGAGCTCCCCAGCCGCCTCAAGACCCGAGCTCCTGGGTCTGCCATGTCTGCACGTTGCATAATCCATCGCAATACTTGTGTTGCGATGCTTGCGGGTCGGAGCGGGCCCGATCAAAGCGATCGAGATCCCCAGATCAGGGCCCAAAGAAGGCGACCAAGGAGAGCAGCCCACAGAAGAGCAAAAGGCGAAATATACCGCGAGCCTCTCAGAGACACACGTCGTCAACGGCTCCGTCGGCGGCCCCGGGTCCTTCCATATGGCTCTGCACCTTCTGTGGGACGGCCATGGAACGACAATGGTGGACGTGCTCAGTTTGCGGGAAAATGAAGGATGATTCCAAATGAGCATATGCAGATGCTAGTTGCAGTGCAGGGTTGCTCACGGCATCGAAGCTGTCTTGCTTATCTGACTTGTGCATTATTTGCGAGCTGGCACATGGTTCAATCATGCATCTGGCCGGGGAATGAGTGGACATGTGAGCGAGCATCTATGTAAGCGTAGAGAATTCTGAGGGAGCGCGATCGCTTCATTCAGTCGTACTCATGTCTCTCTTCCGTCTCGATGAACGGGTTTCGCTCTTGCAGACAAGCACATCATGATGTACAGGTGCATGCATGCTTGACAAGAGGACATCAAGTTATTTGTCAAAAGCTCCGTACAAGGACAGTGGACGGAAGGCGTCGGTTGCCTCGCGGGCCTCTGTGCCTGCTCTGGGGATGCCTGTACTTGATTGTACACGTTGTCGGCCCAGGGCATATGTAGGATGTAACTTCAACATGGCAGCCAGTCCTGCTCGACTTGCGAGGCTGTTGGCTGAGCAAGCCCATCTATCATTTGGCACGGCGGAGACCCATTTTCACTGGAGTACGTGGTGGGTCACTGCGGAAATAAAGGCAGCGAGCGGAGTGACGGGCGGCGCACCCGAACCCCCACCGCCCCCACAGCCGCAAAATTGATCACGAAGGAGACAGGGAACGAACGCACCACGATATGATCCCCGTCGGGATCGACAAAATGGCCAGCACATCGGGCTTGTTGGGCCGGACGCACCACCCATCACAATCTCGTACTGGCTGTTTGCTTCAGCGCTGTCTTACAACGAGCCCGAGGCACGAAGCATGGCCTGCTTTCCCGGCAAACTTGGTCTTTGTCGCTGCCCCCGATGGGCCCTGCCACGCATATGGCCTCTATCAGAAGGGTGAGATGGACGACGGGCTCGTCTCTGCCTGTCCAGACCGCTGCCGACGGCGGGAAGATGGATGGGCGCAAAGAGCAGGTGGTGTGCTTCGTACTGGGTCGGGCTGGGTCTAGAAGCTGTCTGGATTTGTGACGCGGCTGGATCTCCTGCTGGTTGGCTGTGGCGTCCTTGGGTTCGGGATTCTCACAAATGGACGGGCGGGGTCGGGCTGCAGAGTCGCGGTGTTGCAGTGCATGTTTGTGGCTTGCGCAACATGGACTTTTCAGATCCCCGTCGCTCTCGACAGACACTGGTCGCTTCACTGTCTGTGACGGTGGGTGGCTCCACACATGCACACCGTCAGTACGGAGTAGTGTGAAATCGCTATTGGACATGGGTGCTGTGCTGTGGGCGGGACCAAAGAAGACGAGGGATTGATGTTGACAGCAGCAGTTGTGAGACATCTCATGATGATATAGAGATTTGGTGTCGTTATCTGCTCCCGCTTTTACCGGCCTGGGCCTTTATCTCCCCCCCCTTGTTGTCTTGGCCATCTCAATATTGCGATGCCGGGTCATCTTGCATGCAACGCACGGCAAACTGGCGGTGTCTCCTGGCGTCGGAAACCGACTGTGACACTGACACTCAAAAGGCAGGATCCTGAAAGTCGATGCCAACTTGCAACGTGTTGCATGCAGGTGAAGTCGACGCGCTCATCGTGCCATATCACGAAGCACTTTAACTTCACTCAAGAGGTAGTGAGTGTACCCCGTCCTGGAGAGTGCAGTCTGCCTAGGCCGCGCTTGGACTAGGGGAAATGCTAAGCACTCCGTAGCACTTCCTGATGAGAATGCCATGGTGAGCCCAGCGGGCCGGCGCAACCCCCCCTTTTGCCTTCCCTTTGCCCTCTGCAGCCTCCTTCAGCTGTGCTTTCCCCCAAAGTGCAGGCCCGGTCCTGGCGCTACGCAAGCCATCCTTGTCTTTGTCGTCACAGACGGTGCCCCATCCTTCCCGTGTGGAAATGCCATGTTTCTCTGGCCTGGGCCTTCCCTGGTTCCAGCCCATGGCCTTATCACCTCCAGCTATTCCGTACTCCGTACTCCGTACTTTCGTTTCTCTTTTCTCGGGTGGCACACGCGCGACCGGACCAGTCGAAAGTCGATTTAATCTTTCCCGTCCGTCTCTAATTTGCATGCGAGAGTACTCTGAAGTCATCAATCGATACTTCTTACTCTCAGCACGTTTGGTTACTGCATGGAGGCTCAGACCAAGGGATTTATCTAGTATGTGAGTTCTGGGAGCTCTCGCCGAGGTATGTCACCGGCCCTCGTCACACCCACCACCTCCTTGCCGAACTGCTCACTCGCCGACACGTCGCCTTTGGCACGCAACCATGTCACCCGCACCGTCACGAGCCATTGAAGCAGATGGCCATGTCTGCTGTCGCCAAGCCCGCAAGCATTTGTGCTGACCATGATCAAATATCGGTTTCAGTTCGTCCAGCATCTTCCGAGACTTCGAGGCTCCCGCTGTTGTGCTCTCGACATTCTTGGCGTGGAGCCTTGTACACACCCCCCAAGACTGCTTCTGTGCTTATGCCTACTGGCCGAGAAGCCGTTTGATCAAACTTTGAAGACGGGTCCGGACTTCGCTTTGGACCTGCGTCTTCCTTATGCGCGCCGAACGTCTTCCTCGCCATGACAGCAGCTGAAAAGTTGCTCGAGAATTCCGCCGCGACAGAGGGCATGACGGCGACGGCGGCCATGAATGCAGACAAGGCGCTAAAGACCGTCTCCTCATCACTGGATGCTGCACCTTCAATACCGAGGCTGCAGAAGCAGCAATCATCCGTAACATCGCCCTTGCCTCCCAAACTGACTCCAAGAAATGGGAGTTCTAGTCTTGGAGGAGGCGGGGGACCGCTTCGCGAGTCCGCCGTTGCTTCCTTCGAAGAAACTCGTTCCAAATCACAGAGTCCACTCCGTCTTCCGATACCTACCATTACGCCCGGTCAGTTGGCTTTCTCAGCAATGCAGTATCTGCCCATTCCCGTTTTGGTCCTCAACGGGCTCAAGACGGTCGTGCTAGCCAACGAAGCCATGGGCCGCTTACTGGGCCTCGTTTCGGACACGACACGTCAAGACGATGCCACGAGTGCGGTAGATCAACTTCGAGGCCAGACTCTCGCCCAAGTTGGCGTCGATATGCTACAAGATGGCAGGCCTGTCTGGGTCTCTTGGGAGTCGTTCCTGGACAGCTTGGTGGAAGAAATGGGCACGCGACCACCTGCTGCCGATGCAGATTTGTGTCTTCCTTCCCCACTGCGACAGGGCGATACCACCCCGAAGCTCGATACCAGGTCGACATCTAGCTCGGGCGCTCGTCGCCAGTCAATGGCACCGCTCTCCCAGGACGCTGCCATCGAAGTGGTCGTCAGTCGCAAAGATATCGGGAAAACGTCCTTTGACGGCCGGCACAAAGCAAAGGCCTCGGATGCTCATGTCTTTGCACACATGATCATTACAGTGTGGGAGATCGAAGATAGACATACTTTCTTCACGCTGACGTTTACCAACGCAAGTTCCTCAGCACCGCCACCCGAAAACCACAAGAAAGGTATTGCCAAGCCCAGCATTCTCGAAGCCGCCGAAAGACGGACCATCGCGAGCTCCAACGCGTCGTCGGTCGCCTCAAGTCGTGACTCGAGCTCACCTTCTTTCCACTATCCGGGTGTCGTCACAATGTTGCCCAGTCCGTTTCCACCCATGGGACCACCATCTATGGCTTCTCACCTCGGTGCTCCTTCGCTTCTCCAGAAGATCAACTTGATGAAGGATGCACTCCTGGACAACACTCAAATGCCCGTGCTGGCAATGTGGAAAGATGGGAGCGTAACGTTTCCGAACAAAGCGGCCAGGCTCTTGTTACCCCCAGATGCTGTTCTCGACTCATCAAACGATGGACTCGAGATACTGAAACACTGGGGCCTGTGGACCGAGGACTTCACCAGGAAGCTGGACCTTCGCGAATATCCAATGTCGGTGCTTCTTCGCACCGAGTCGCCTTTCGAAAGCATGCGAGTCGGCGTGATGACTCACGATGGCAAGAAGCTCGTGCACGACGTTTTGGGCGAAGCGATTCGAGACGATGGTACTGGGGAGTTTTTGGCCGGCGTCGTGACGGGAAGGGATGTCACGACCATGAGCGAACAGATCACACAGATCAAGGAACGGGATGAGGCGAGATTCAAGAACATTTGCGAAACCATGCCGCAGCTGGTGTGGACTGCCGAACCGGATGGACGCGTGGATTTCTTCAATACTCGGTGGTACTTGTACACTGGTCTGACCGCAGAAGAATGCATGGGCTCGGCATGGCAGCTCGTACTCCATCCGGAAGATCAGGCAGACGCCTGGGCTCGATGGAGTCACTCGGTCGAAACCGGGGAGCCATACATGACAGAGTATAGATGTCGAAGTGCGAATGGTGATTATCGGTGGTTCTTGGGCCGGGCATTGGCCGTGAGGAATAAAGACACAGGCAGAGTGGAAAAATGGCTCGGTAAGTTGGGACCACACTTTACCCGGTTTGAATGTAGAGACCCAGCAGCTGACGGCGAGTGAAAGGAACTTGCACGGATGTTCACGAGAGCATCGAGACCAAGTTCAGCGCAAAACGCACCCGACAGCAGCTCCTTAGCGTAATTGCGCACGCCCAGGTGACCATCTTCACGGTTGATCCCAATCGTCGGGTAACGATGCTGGAAGGCGCATTGATATGGAACAACACGTACGAGGAGAGTCATGACGCGAGTCGATGGTACATTGGAGAGAATATGAACATCGTCTTCAAACGGCTGGCTGGTCAGGATACTCAGGAGGGTGAACAGGTCGAGTTTCTCCAACCCGTAGAGAACATGCTGGCTGGAAAGTCGACAGAAGATGTCAGGGAACATGGACTCGGTAAGCTTTCTCTCGTCTTTTCGCCATCTGACGATCTTCCGAGCGTCTCTATTGAGCAAAATAGTATGATGATGACGATGACCGGGTGACAAGTACTAATTCATCTTTGGCAGGCGATCGATGGTACAGAACTCGATTTGTTCCCATGCATGGTAAAAAAACTCAAGATGGCATATCGAAGAACGATGGATCTGTTGAAGGGGTGATCGGTGTTGTCATGGACGTCACGGAACTGAAGGATCGAGGCGAAGCCCTTTTACAACAGTCACGAGAAAATAGAAGGGCCGTGGCGAACGAGGCAGCAGCAAAGGAGGCCACTCGACTGAAGAGTCAATTTTTGGCCAACATGTCGCACGAGATCAGGACACCGATCACGGGGGTCCTGGGCATGGCCGAACTTCTGCTGTTTATGAACCTCAATGAAGAGCAGAAAGACTGCGTTGAGAACATACGGGGCTCCGCCACTTCATTGCTCACCGTCATCAACGACATCCTGGACTTTTCAAAAGTCGAGTCGGGCAGACTGGATATTGAGGAAGTCCAATTTTCATTATCTCTTGTAGTCAAGGAAGTGGTGCGAATGCTTCAATTTGCCGTGGAACGCAAAAACTTGGACTTTCAATCCGAAATCGGAGACGACATCGAGAATAACACGGTTGTCATGGGTGATCCCGGACGAGTGCGTCAAATTATGACGAACCTTCTCACGAACAGTATCAAGTTCACGAATCAGGGCTATGTGCGATTTTCGGTGGCCAAAGAGACCGAGTCAGCGGATTCCATTAATATCAAGTTTGTCATCGAGGATACCGGCATTGGCATTCGGGAAGACGTCCGCAAGAAACTCTTCCAACCTTTCAGCCAGGGCGATGCCTCCACTGCGAGGCGATTTGGGGGCACAGGTCTGGGCCTCACTATTTGTAAAAATCTCCTGGAGTTGATGCACGGGCGCATCACGCTGGAATCTGCAGTCGGCTCGGGTACCAAGGTCACATTCTGGATCCCATTCAACAAGCCGCAGGGCCCTCAGGAGGCGAATCCTGTTCAAAGCGGAGCAATTCCGGACAGATTGCAGTCCGAGCTGAGCATATCTTGCAATAGTTCTGACCATGATCAAGTCGGAGGAGGACCCTCAATAGGCTCGGAGGGAGCTGTAGCATCTGCTGTGCCGCCCCGTCGACGGCTGTCGGTTCGGACGTCTCAGGGTGTCATCAACCAAGATCTGTCGCGCGCAGATCGTGCCAAGATTTTCATTCTAGTCGTCGAAGACAAGTCAGTGTCACCCCTTTCCCCTTCCTCTTGGCAATGAAAGCTGACTTGAGTGCCGTGGCTGACGGGTGGAAAACAGTCCTGTGAACCAAAAGATTGCCATCAAGACCATTCAAAGGCTCGGTTTCCAGGTCGCAGCCGCCTGGAATGGGAAAGAAGCGCTGGACTATCTCATGAATACCTGTCGTGGTGAAAATAAGAAGCCAGACATGATCCTTATGGACGTTCAAATGCCCATTATTGACGGCTACAAGTGTACTCATCTTCTGCGGTATCACACGCCTTTCAGAGCTCTCGTGCAAGACGTGCCCATCGTTGCCATGACGGCATCGGCTATCCACGGAGACCGCGAAAAATGCAAAAAGGCCGGTATGGACGACTACCTGGCAAAGCCAGTCACGATGACAGTACTGGAGCGAATGCTCATAAAATGGTGTCTTTCACGCCGGAAGCCAAGCACCTATCAAGGCGGGGCGGCGCCCTCTGACTGCTCTGAAGTGGGCGAGCACTGTGACACAGCCAATATCCCCCACATCGAAATAGAGGAAACAAACGTCACATCCCAAGAAACGATCCAGGACGATCTCGCCAACAGCCCGTTGACGCCCAAGCCGTTGACAGCAAACGGACAGCGCGAACCGTCGCCATTTGACTCGCCTGCCATGACTGAGATGAGCATGCAAGTGAGAAGACAAGAGGGCGAGAAAGAATGGTCCAACCTTCTCCAGGAGAACAAGCTGATAGGAGCGGCCGGAGGGCCCTCCAGTTTCCGGGGAACCGCCTCGTTTCAAGCGACAGGGACGGGCGAAGCGTTGACCGAAGCAAATGTCAAGAGGTTGAAAAGCGAGATCTATCAGCGCGGAAAAAGACCGGACGGGGACTGACTCGGCCTTTCTCGGGACCAGCATCAAACGGATACCTGATGGGGCATCTCAACGGCCACGGGATCGAATACCTCCATGCTACGTGATGCCATAGCTGGCTGTCGCTTGCGCAAAACACCCACAATCTGGAGGGGCGACGGCGGCCCTCTCCCCCCTTTACGAAGCTTGGCAGGTTGTCAAAATCACGACAAAAGGGCATGCGCACCGAGAGCCAGCCACGCTCAAGGACGAGGCTGCCAAAGCGTGTGCAACTAACTCCACGAGCTCGGTGTGGGGCAAGAGAAGAATTTATGGAAGAACGGGGTTCAGTTGGCATATATTTGAATCACTGGGTGGGCTTTTTTTTTTTTTTTTTAAACCTGTTGGACGGGTATCTAATGTCATGAGATGTATTGCGAGTCGCGAAGATGATGAGCAGTGTCATAGGAGCTGTGAACGAGTCAATGTTTCCAAGGGGATCTAACGTCATGGGATATATAACGCAGGGGTTGTCAATGATAGCAGTACCACACAGGAGCTCTGAATGCTGTGAATGACATCATGTTTCACAAATGCATCGCCGACAAGCGAGCTTGGATCCACGCGTTGCACCACAGATACATTGTATTAGCGTGTAATATATGAAATGAATTCAATACAAAATGGCTTCCGTACAACATTGCGCCCATTCTCGCTTGGACCCTGGTCTTCTGCGACTTTGTGATCTTCCAAGAGCCAAGAGCAATGCTGCTAGCAGCTCATTGCATATGTCAAGCGGACTGCTGAGAGGCCCATTCCCCCACACTTCCTTGCTATTCACGGACAGATGATAATTGTACAGGTTGTCGTGCCTTGTGGCTTTGCTCTTATGCCTGCTCAAAAATGTTCCTTCCAAAACCTGAACTTTACATCTCTCACTGTGGCGCTCTTACAAGCCGATTTGATGTCACGAGCTGAGCAGTTGCAGAAAAAGGGTCAGTCATTTGCAGAGAGGTAGAACAAGAGACGCAACGTACCGGCTGCTGAGGGCCCACAGAAATACACTCCTACAGTAGTCCGCATGCTGCCCTCCAAGCCATTCAAATACGTCCTATTGAGAATGCCTTCCCGCATGGTGCAGAAGAGGCTCTTGAAGTTGGGACGGCCAAAGTGAGTTCTTGACTTGAGCTCGGTCAAAGGATCCATGTCGGTGCCCACGCTATTGAGTACGATGTTTTGCGTCGTGTCCAGGTCGAGTTTCTGGGTAAGATATGTGTGGATTTTAAGGAACTCGACGCCTGAGCTGCCGGGAATGCGGGCTGCCTCATTGGACTGCTTCTCCAGGGAGGACATCAAGGTCTGGAACCACTCAAAAGAGCCTGTGTCTTTGCAGACCCAGATGAACTCGACACGACGGAGACGACTCGGTGGGTTGGGAGAATTGCGCATGTGCCAGATGTTCTTGAGGATGGCCGCCCACGGCGTTACACCGATACCAGTTCCGATCAACACGGCAATCTCGTTCTCAAAGACATCCTCGGCGGGGGCGCCGAACGGACCATCGATACGAAGGGCCGGCATTTGTTGGCCGTTCTGCAGAGCGACTTCATACATGCCCAAGGGGTCGATTCCATCGTACATCTTGGCTTGAGCACTGCCCGCTCCTGTGGCGTCACCCAAGGCGCGAGTGAAGTCTCCGACTTGTCTTACGTGGACGGACACGTAGGGATCGAACGGGCATGATGTGATGGTGAAGGGATGCCACTCGTACTTCGAAATCGACGGCACCTGGAGAAACAGCCACTGCCCAGCCTTGTATTTGAACGATGGTTTGTTGAATTGAATCTCGACCACATCATACGGATGGCGAACCACTCGCGTAATTTTGGTCTCCTGGCGTGCACGCACTTCGCGATACAACCTCTCGATCAAGTAGAGACCGCCAGTCCATAGCTCCCAACGCCATCCCAAGTATCCGATGCAGTGAGTCCAGTAAGCGTCACCGGCAAAGGGCGAGATTGTGTCGGGAGTGTCGCGGACGAAGCAGCCAACAGTATGTGTATACAGAGCTAGGAAGAACGGGATGAACAGGTGGTGGGTGTACCAGAAGGCTTCGAACGACTGTTGACGGATGCGTGCATGTGCGCTCGTGTAAATGAACAACATACACAACAGCATCACATGGCCAGTGATGCCACCGGCTTGTGCGTAGTGAATCTGAAGAGCCGTGACGGGGCGGATCTGGGTTTCCTCGACATTATAGAAGTTGACGTAATGCGCCCCGACGTGGAGGGTGGTAAAAGTGAGAAGAGCGTAAGCCAGTTGACGATGCATCCACAAATTCTCATCAAGAGGTATGAAGCGAAGTTTGGGTCGCACCCAACGCATGATGGTGCGACAAACGGGTAGCAGAATCAGCATCCCGTCAACGCTGAGAACCAAGCCAGCACCTCGTGAGATCCAGACTGAGAACTTGAGTGTATTCAGCCCCTTCAGTCGGTCGTCGGATGCCTGCTTGTACCTGTGTAGACGACCGAGTCAAACGACTGACCCAAGACTGGGAGCGGGAGGAAGTTAAGGGTCGTCACTTTGACTCACCATCCGTAAGCGAATATGCCCCAATGGAACGTCCAGAAAAGTATGTGGAACAAAAACTTTTGCGGCGCGAATTGTTTGCGAATATACTCGCCGTAACTCGTCTGGCCTGCCATGTTGTGACTGCTGTCCTGCATGTATTGTTTTAATGATTATATTGATACCAATGTCGACCGGCGACCTTTTGATAATACTGTCTGTCCGGTGCTGGACTCGCCCCTTACGGAGTGAGTTCTCTTCTGAGGAAGCGTGTGTCAGGACCACGTGGTTTCGTTACTCGACAACCAATTCATCGGCTGCGATCACAGCTCGTTTTGTGCACTCGTGCAAGAGCCGCCGTGAAAAGAATCAGAGTGGAGAGACCGAGCCGAACTCTACAAAGCGCCAGCGTGACCGAACAGAAGGGAGGCAGGCGAACTGGGCCAGCAGTAAATATGTGAACGGGACGAGGCTAGGCTCTAAGTCGAAGCAGTAGATGAATGTATGTGGGCAGGTGGGTGGTCAGACCGGCAGACGTCTTCTTCAAAAGGGACGAGTTGAGACGATGAGCAACAGCAAGGCCTGGTTAGAGAAGTCGGGACGTGATCTGCCGAGCCGCGTGCACCCTGGTGATCCTGCTCTAGGCAGACCGAGGGCCCCTGGCCCTGCTGTCAGGAGAGAAAGGACGTTCGTCCTGGTAAGGCAGTTGGCGAGAGGCGAGAGGCGGGATAGTGACCAAGAGATCGGGAAAGCTAAGCTTTCATGACTTGAGACCAATCGAAGGCGAGCGCAATAGCGATTTTTGGTGACCACATGAATCAAACGACCATGGGTGAGGCAGCGTAAGATCGTCTGAGACACACTACCAGGATCGACCACAAAACCTGGCAGTTGGTGGAGAAAGCTCCCACATGGCCTAGTCAATTAAAGGAACAAAGAGCGGTCCAGAAGGCAGAGGACGGATGATGACGGGGGGGCGCGACCTCGATTGTCTCGAAACGTGTATCGTTGGTTGGTCGGTTCGGGCCGGGGAGAATCCTGAAGCTGTGCCTTGTGCAGCGACGAGTGTCCAAGTCAGGATTGCTGGATGCGGGAGAGACCAAGAAGCGCGGACGGCTGATTTTGTATCCTGAGCCTGCCTTCTCCCGCCGTGCTGGCCCTCCCAGCCTCGCAGAACAGATTCACGAGAAACCCATGTCGATAAAGTCTCATTGCTGGCGGCCCGGCGCGGCCGCCAAACCACATTGGGAGTTCACGGCGCTTAGAGGTGAAGTCGGTGAACCAACAAGAGAGCTCGACGAGGTGACGGTGCTTGTGGGGTTGTCCAGGAAAGGAGGGGGAGCGTACCACAATCCCGGCATCCCTGGTGTTTGAAGTCCAGGGCAATTGATGGAATGAATATATGATCCATTCGCCTCATACAGCTGTGGCGGCCGTCGAAGCAGTCAGGTGTCAGAGCCGAGCTTTGACACGGAGAGGGAGGAGGAAGACCGATGGAGGAGGACGAGGGGGAGAAGGATTGGAGGAAACTTGTATTTTGCTAGACTGAGACAGAAATGGCAGGTGCGGCCTGGTCGGGCGCGAATCGAGGTGCGGACGAAAACGAGTACTTCGTACCTGCCCTCGTGCAGCTGCCGGTGCGCCAAGACGCAGAAGCGGACCTCGTTCACGATGCTATGGAGCCCAGGCTTTCAATTCATTCCCGACACGCCTTGCATGATCCATTCAACGCGATTTTGGGACAAAAGACGAAGACAAGAAGCAAGAACCGCAAACGCGGACCACGGACCACGGACCACGGAGCTCTGCCTTCATCATTGGCACCTAATAGCCTCGATCCGCGAGATGAAGGAAGGGTCAACTGGCCGCTGCACGCCCCTTCGGGAATAGCACCTCGGCGCCTCGATCGTCTCGTCTCATGTCTGGCGCGCTGAAACACTCATCGACAAACGAGGCCAAATGTCCCTGTCATTAACGCCAACGACGTGACCATCACTCATGGGAGCCATGATACGGTCAAGGGCACATACGATGGAGTACTTGGCTCGTCGACAGATCCAAGACCCAGGTCTCGCATCTCACGGTCAGCACACTGAATCCGAGGCCCTGACGAGCGAATGACCTGTTTTGCGGCGCATTTCTGTTCACATACTGTGCTGTTCCCGTGAGAAACAGAATTGCAAGTATGACATCGCAACGGGAGCTACAGAAACATCAAGGCCGTACGTCTCCATCACAAGCAATTGACTCGCATGTGCGGAGTAGAAAAAGGTGCGTTCCGCCCTCTGCCCTCGCTTTTTGTAGTGCGTTCGAAAGTGACCCTGCAGCTACAGGCTTAGTCCCCCCCCCCCCTTGCCCCCTGCTCTGTTTCATCGCCGTCATGGCCGCCATGCCTGCCTGAGCTCCTAATTTTCATTCACGACGTTTCAATGAAGCACTGACGGGATGCGCAGGGCTGCGGAAGATCGACTTGCCACTGGCTGTCGCTCATGAAACGTCACTCGAGTCTCCCCAACTGCCTCGTCGCCAACCTAGACATGAACGACTGTAGGGCTTTTGGATTTTGAACTTTCAATGACATCTGTTCCTTCGAGTCCATCTATATGTATCGGACCATACCATTTGTCTCTTATATCGTAACAACAAATGAGTGAGGAGCTACGATGCTCCGGCAGAGCTTGAACAGCAATCTGTCGGTTTCGGCGACAGTGTGTTATTCCAGTCATTATCGCGCCACTACATGAGCCCTGAATAGCATCTGCAAATGGGGCTCCCTCAGTGTGCGGCATGACTTTTGGTCGTTCCATTCTGAAAATATTGGCCTGAGTACTTCGTGATCTCCACGAGTCCCAGTACTGAAATTTGCATTTGCTGCAGCTTGACTTATCTCATAATCTGTGCCTCTTCTGTACTCGTTTTCACTTCAGGAAAGATCAATTTTCACCTAAAATCGCGATTCGCTGTCGACTAATTTCGATCCGTCCGCGTTCAGAGCTTCACTCCCGTATTTTTGGCAAACCGTAATTCATCTCTCGACACTTTGTACCTTTATCTCCCCTTCATGCTATATATACAGTAAGTATCTGTCGATTTGTGTCCATGTCAGACTGAAATAAAAAGAACAAGGCAAATTCGATGTCGAATGCCTTGAGTGATGATGAAAGTCGTGTCATTGTTGGCTGATTCACGAACACTGGTGAGTAGAATGAACGGCAATGAAAGATGCGTCATGAACAGTATCCGCCGACTGGAATGACGAGAACCTCTCCTACGCGAGGTGACGAACATCGAGAATGCGCCGCCTCCATCACCTGAGGCAGGTGGCCGCCTTCCACCGCTCGGCTAGAAGTTATCCCCTGGCTTTGCTGACTGGCGTCGGCCCTTTCGGCGCAATATTGCTGCGCCTCCAGCCGGGCTGTCCATGACCGTCTCTGACCAGCCTCAGTCTAGTCGTCTCTACGAGCATGGCTCCAGTCCCAAGCCAACGATAAGACCAGTTCGATGTGATGAATGCACCTGTCTGCAGAACGTTACCGCCCCAGCACACCCACTCATCAGCTGCACTGCATCAATAGCCAAGATGGGCCCCTGCTTGTCCACCCTACGATGGCTGATCACATCTCAGGTGTGAGGAAGGGTACGATGAATGGCCGGTCATTGTATCCCCGTCTCACGATAGCACCGCCTCTCTACATGCGCGGACCCAACTTAGCGCAGCAACATCATCTGGGGTGCAAGGATTGTGGTCGCAGGCATTCGCAGGCGCTTCCGCAACGATTTTACCGTGTATCGGCGGTGTCAAAATTTCTCCGTCGGCGTCAGCTATCGCTCCAGGTCTGATATTGGCGAGCCGCCCAGCGCCGGCAACTGAAAAGGCAATCGATCAGCTCGCGTGATTCGATGATCCAATAAGCTTTCCACTGAACGTGGTCTTTGAATCGATTCTTAGAAGGCATGACGATCGATTGGCTCATGAAGTCAGTCAGGCTGTGTCCGCAACTGACAAGAGTGTCCAAACACCCTGGTCAGGCGGTCACGAACTCCCATCTTTCCACGTGTGTGAAGACCGGTCAAATCCCCCCAACTCCTCTAGGCTTGCGGCACACGCAGAACCGGTCGCTTTTGATTGGGTAGCAGGGCCCGTTCGAATCTCAGGTCGAGACCTCTTGCCTCGATCCCAACGCCTCAGGCGGCTATCGTCACACCATGAACACCAGTATCGGGCTCGAAACCACACCAGAGCCTCGCTTCTGAGCAAGCAGACATTGACGCACCTCTTCGGATGACAAATGGGCTTTCGAAGAGCTGTCAGGATTGGTCAGCTCCAGATATCGAAGTCCGTGGCTGATAAGTTGGTGACCTTAGATGGCTGCGGCAGGAACAACGACACGCCGCTCGATTGCGCCCTCAAGGTGTCAATTATTTCTACCTACTTCAAGTAGTGTGCCAGCCGAAAACGACGTAGACACGCAACGGCTCCAAGGTAGTCGCCTTCATGAGCATTCTTCGTTAGCGTTCACGTGTTCATCGCAGTGACAAAGGGCCAGTCACTCGGTAACGCTGCGCATCATGTGGCAGAAAGGATCTGATGTTGATCGTCGCTGTGCGTTGTCGTATGCTAAGCACAAGTCTTCATAGTGCAGCTGGAGGACGCTATAATGGATACAATGTGAGAATCTTGATTGGCCTTCAGTATGTAGTTCTAGTTAAGCTGCGAGATTTGCCACATAACGAAGGCGGAGTGGCCGAGTGGTTAAGGCGAGAGATTAGAATCACGAAGTCATCTCTTGGGTTCGCCCGCGCAGGTTCGAGTCCTGTCTCCGTCGTCTGTTCCTCCACTTGTTACAATTTTTATCCTCGACAAGAGGTTTGCTTTTTTCGATCGTTTTCGCAGCGTTCAGCTGCTCAGAGGTGCACGCTCTCATGCAGTGGCGGGAGAAGGCAGTTGAGGATCGTGACCAGTGCAGATGATGGATCGTCACTTTTCCTGCACAGCTGTGGGCATCGATTTTCGGTGTTTCACACATGATGCCCGTGGGTGATCCCTGCCGAAACGAGTAGTTCTTTCGCTATACAGCAATGAGTGACTCGCATTATCACATCGTCAAACATTGTGTTTGGTTGCGCACATGATCTCCCATCGCCAGTCGAAAACGAATGTCAGAAGAACAAGTCTGCCAGTCGAGTTTCTGCATGACTATCAGTCCAGGTGTCTGATTTGCCGTCCTTGCGTTCCTTCAGGTTCCATGTCACAAAAGCTTCCATCGAATTCCTCTGGCCTTCCGAACTAAGCTTTAAGTTGGCTGGGTCAATCCCGATTCTTGTCTGACCCCAATACCTCTTGTCCAGGCATTTCCACCATCTGAAGTCAAATAACCAGCTCTTTCTCGCTTCATAGTTGGCCACTCAAGTCCGCCATCCCCAGCTCTGCCGCATATGCTTCGAAAGCAGCTGCCCGGTGTTCGCGGCAATAGGTCGTGATGTGTTGATCGTTCTGGCGGGTTTGGTCGCTGCCATTTTCACCTAGTAAGTTTCCAAAGCGCGAAGAAAAACTCGGACATAAGATTTATAAATTCCAATCTACGCTCGGTGAACCCCGGTCCAATCTCAAGCCCTTCTAGAAGTAGCCACCCAGGAGGGCCAAACGTGAACTACACCAGGGCAGCATATGCAAAGCGCTAGTTCATGACGCTAATAACACGCATGTCTTGACTTGGAAGAGCATCCTTCGGTCTTAAGTCTTCAAAGAGCATTCGGAAGTCATCGTCAGATTCAAAGAGGTTTGACATACGGCGCTTGCTGCCAGCGATATTTCGGAATGAATGGAGAGCGGTATACTCAGCACAGGCGTCCTCCTTTACGCCATCGTTGCGCTAGAAGACTCATCATGCCATGTTCATGTTCGTGGGAGCAATGAACCACTCGCCAGCAGAATCGTACGTCGAGAGGGTCAGATGCCTGACGACATGTTGGTGTGCACGACCATGTCTAACGGCGCGGTATTCTTTTTCGGCCCGCTTCGTCGCCATCGCGCAGGCGCTCCGCCATTGCAACGACTTTTAATTGAAGCGGTTCTGAGTGCCGTCCCACGGAGCACTCGCTCACAATACCTCGGCATGGGGATGATTTGCAGTTTTTCACCAAAGAAATCTACTCCAAGTAAGTAGGTACCTGGTAGGTAGGGTGAGCTGGCACTAGCAGAGAGGCTCGCTCCTATGGACCGCCCCAGTTGCCTCCAGGCTGGCCGTGTTCATCGACAAAAACCAAGGTGCTCGGACAGTACCAACTACTTTATGGCAATGTTACGTTGATCGACGCACCGTCCGTCATCAATGTAACAAGTGCAAATGAAGCTGGGACTTGGTCACTAGACATAAACGGGTCGTTGCCAAGGAAGTGGTGCAATGACGTAATTCTGCGCTTACGGCCTTGTTCTCTCCCCTACGAGCCTTCTTTCCCCTCTCGCATTCACTGGTTGCAGCAAATCCGCTCACGCGTCATGTCTTTACTTGAGATCAATTCATCCATTCACACGCACAGGTGGCGTCCCAGAAATACTCGAGCCCTGTCCCATTTGACTGCATCGATTCCCATGGTTTCCCGGCATTCGGACCAATTGCGTTCCTCACGCCGCCTGGGCTGTGATCACGCCTCCGGCCATGGACGAACATGACGACGTGCGCAGGTATCAGGCCCCGTATGGCGCACACAAACCGATTCCCACCGTCTCTAAATACCGTGAGGCCAAAGCAGCCCGACAAGCTGAGGCCCTGGAGGCAGAAACGGAACATGAGCAACCGGCACAAGTTCCTCGCCTGTCAACATCGCGCAGCAGCGATACGGCGCCTGATCCCGCCGACGAGGATGAGCCCTTGAAGAACACATCTTCCGAGAATCTTGCCGACACATCTCAAGTGGATCCAGCTCTGATGAACCCCAAACAAAGGAGAAAACAATTGAAGTCCAAGAAACGGGAAAAGGCCGAACGGGAAGTCACTGATCCCGTCACACATCTCCCCGTCACCATCCAGGATTTCACCGATGATGCATTGGAACGTGTGGCATCGTCGCATATCGCTTTTACATCAGACCAGAAAAGCTCGACCGGATTGAGTAATGGCTCAAAATCAGGCGAAGAAATGGAAAAGGAAGAACAAGATCTGCAGAGAGGGCATTATGCTATGCAGAGCAAGTTCCCACCCCCTGATTTCCACACTCTTAACCGGCACGTGGCTGCCATCAACAACCGCGGTCTCACGGTCGGAATCACAGGACTTGCTCTCATCATTCTGGGTGCGCTCTTTCTTGAGTGGTTGCCACTCGGCAGGCGAGAACAAGGTCTGGACCCCAATTTTCAGGTCGGGAACAGCTGGTCGCTGTTGCGAAGCGCGCTCCTCCTCATTGGCTTAGCAGGAGCATTTGTCTTCGGGGTTAGACAGTATACTACCCGCAAAATAAACAACATCTTTCAAGATGAGATATGGGATGCACATCGTCAGGATCTGGCTCAGGCCACGAAAAACCACAAGACAGAAACAACTGTTTGGCTGAACTCGTTGCTGGGTGCTGTCTGGCCATTGATCAATCCAGATCTCTTCGCAACCCTATCTGATACTCTTGAAGATGTCATGCAGGCATCTATTCCAAAGCTTGTCCGGATGGTCAGCGTTGAGGACATTGGTCAGGGGAGTGAGTCCATTCGGATCCTCGGCGTTCAATGGCTGCCCACTGGTGCGGCGAGCCAATCCGTCTCCGTTGACGGTACATTAAGACCCAGCGAAGACTCTGATGAAGGAAACGATGAGAAAGCTGCTTCCGGGTCAGAGCCAGGTGCGGATGGGCCATCGAAAGTAGAAGGACTCGAAGCTGTCGCAGAAGGCATGGAAGGCGAGCAGGGCGATTTTATCAATATGGAAGTGGCATTCGCATATCGGACGCGCTCCAGTTCCCGGAGTCTCAAAGACAGAACGAAAGACATGCACCTCTATCTCGCCTTTTACTTACCCGGCAACATAAAGATACCCGTTTGGGTTGATCTCCTTGGCATTATTGGTACCATCAGAATGCGTCTCCAGCTCTGCCCGGACCCGCCATTCTTCTCGCTCTGCACAATCACTTTCATGGGCCAGCCGAAAGTCGATGTGAGATGCGTTCCTCTCAACCGGCGCGCTCTCAACATCATGGACGTGCCCTTGATCAGCAATTTTGTACAAAGCGCTATTGATGCGGCAGTCGCTGAATATGTTGCACCAAAAAGTCTGACCCTCGACTTGAAAGATATGTTGGCGGGTGATGATTTTAAGAAGGACACCATCTCGGTCGGCGCCTTGATGATACATATCAGACGTGGGTATGACTTCAAAATGGGCGATACTGCCATTCCTCTGATCAGGGATGCTAGCTCCGACCCCTACGTTTCAGTGGGCTGGGCAAAGTTCGGTAAAGTCTTATGGAGCACCCGCATCATGAAGACTGAAATGGAACCTTGCTGGGACGAGACTTGCTTCGTTCTCGTGACCCCCGAGGAAGTCAACGTAGACGAACGCATTCGTGTTCAATTGTGGGATTCTGACAGATTCACCGCGGATGACGACTTGGGACGGATCGAAGTCAGTCTGAAGGAACTGATGAAGAATGAGCAGTCGAGGGGGAAGATGTGCGACAGAACTGATGGTTTTCGAGCCCTCAAGGCTGGTGATGGAATGCCCGGGAAACTGGAATGGAGTGTCGGCTATTTCCCAAAGACGCACATTCAACAAGACCAATTTGACCGTCAAACATTTGACCCCAAGGTACGATCCATGGACCAGCTCAAACACAAGGTGGAAGAAACCTGCGAACGTAAACTTCGAGAATTCATGATCAAAGAAGACATCCAGGTTCGAGACGAAGAGGAGTTACAGCAGCAGCTCATTCAAGAGATGAAAATGGAGACGGATGCCATGACGATTTCAGCACCGCCGCCCGATGATTATCCCAGTGGTGTGTTCAGTATCCAGATCCATAACATAACCGGGCTGGAGATCGAGCGTCTGAACAAGCGGCAGCACGACGATGTCGAGGAGGCGAGCGATGAGGAAGAAGAAGGCGATGGACTCCCAAGCTCTTACTGCACAGTCATTGTCAATCACAAGAAGACCTACAAGACGAGGACAAAACCGCAGAACTCGAAGCCATTCTTCAATGCAGGATGTGAGCGATTCATTCGGGATTGGCGAGACTGTGACGTGTTCGTCTCGGTGCGGGATGCGAGGCTCCACGAGGATAACCCCTTGCTGGGTATAGTCCATCTTCCGCTTGGGGATGTTTTCAAGGACCGCGCCCAGGTGATGAAGTTCTTCCCTCTCAGTGGAGGAATTGGCCGAGGCAGAATCAGGCTATCCATGGTTTGGCGCAGCGTGAAGCTTCACGCGCCTCGAAACCTCACGGGTTGGCAATACGGCACAGTGAACATCGAGTCTGGCGTTTCCAGCGCGAATCTGCCGCCGTCTCTGCGACAATGCAAGTTGAAACTGAAGACTGACATCTCCATGGGAAAGCTCTACCCGACCCCCGATAACAAGGGCAATTGGATCGCCAAGAAAGACCAAAGCCTTCATTTGGCTGTTAAGAGGCGGTACAGCAGCTGCTTGTCGATAGAATTCCGTGACAAGACGGTCCTGGGCAGCAAGGTGTGCGCCTTCTGCATTATATGGCTGAAAGACATCCCCGACGAGGAAGAGCAGAAACTTGAGCTCCCGATATGGAAAGGAGATTTTGAACGGGCTTCGGCAAACTGTCTCGCTTCTTGTGGAGAAGAGGTTGGCTCGCTCAAGCTCAAAGTCACATTCTGGGCAGGCATGGTATGTTTCGTGCTTTCCATGAACAAATTAGATAACATTGCTCACTCCGACGCAGGGCCATGCGCATTCGAAGTGGGCCAGTCGAAACCAACACACCAGAGACGTCGTGGAGGTGATTGATGCGGCCAGGGACAATCTCGATGTCGATAAGCTGGAGAGAAAAGCCGGCATTGTCGATGAGGAAGCTTCAAGCGACAGCGACAGCTCCGATGATGGCAAGAATGATGTTCCAGACGGCAGTGCGGGAGACAAACAGAACATGGTCGATCAGATCCGCGACTACAAGCGACATGACAAGGCGTTGCATAGGAAGCATCGCGGGCTCATGCAGTGGAAGGTAAGACTGACGACGCCAACAGTCTAGCAGTTTTGAAGAAAGTCAAGCTCACATCAAGTTTCTAGGTTCCTCGCACCGCACGCTGGGTCAAGCATAAGGTTGGGAAAGTGGAAGAGAATGTGGCTGGCTTGTTTGAGCGCCATGATAAGCGAGCTGGCATCGAGACTGAGGTGTAGGCGGACACGTATGCTCGTCTCGGGCAGTCAAGGGAGGGCATGGATGACATTTGACGCTCGTACGACATGAAGTCAGTTTTCATGTGTTACAATGAGCATATGTCAAAAATACTGTAGAGATGTCCGATACGTTTATACTATTCTAACGAGCCATGAAAAGTGTCGAGCTATGCCACTCTCCACAGCCCGAGACAGAGGAAGCAGATGTATACATACGTTTCCGGTAGCTCGCAATTCTTGATCGTCGGACGACTTCAAAGGAGACTGCAATACGTACCTGGCTGCTGCATAGTCCGTGCGATCCCCATGAGGGGGGCTGTCGTCTTGTAGCAGTCTGTTGATCTTTCTCCCGCGTGTCACAGATGTTGTCGACGCAGGTGAAGGAGCGGAATCTCTGAGCAATATGGAACAAATCTCGTAGTTCCGACCAGGACGGCTTTAGCGAGATTTACGCCCCACTCTCGTCACAATCTTTCAAATGAAACGCGGCCGGACGCATCCAGTCCGGGCCCCGCCCGCCCCCCCCTGGCAAAGAGAAGCTTGTCACTTGAAATTCGTTACAACAATGGACTACGTACGGGGCAATCTCGTCTCTTATTTTACCACATCAACCAAGCATCTTGTTTACTACATTCGCTTCGTCCATTGGCATCATTCTTCGAGTGATCTTGAATTGATCTTCTGGGTCGCCCCTTCCATTTTTTTTTTTCAGCAGTGACTGTTGACTGTGGTCTGCGTCTTATCTGGCTGCATTTCGAACCCCAAGCTCCATCTCCTCGAGGGCCCTTCAAAGCCTCTGGGATTTTCTTCCCGGGCCAAGCTTCTGCGCTTTACGGCCCGTCATTGCGAGCATAAATCTGCAGGCTGTACCTCCACTGTGCGATTCTGTCATATCGATCGTCGACGATGATTTCGCTGCTGCGTTGGTGAGAGCGATTCATCTTCCCACCTCGACCGATATCGGTGCGGTGAAGGCAGATTCTCTCAAGATGCTGATACATGATGACCCCTGGCAGGTATAATGCCAGGTTGGCAGCTCGTCCGCTCCTCACACAGAGCGTCACAACTGCCGTGCTGTTCGCAACTGGCGACGTCACCGCCCAGCAGCTGGTTGAGAAAAAGGGCCTCAAAAAGCATGATTTGACTCGGACTGGCCGCATGGCTTTGTACGGTGGATGTGTGTGATCTCCTTTTCTTCGCACTCAACACGTTCGTGAAAGAGACCCTGTCAAGCTGATGTGATGCTGCCAACAAAAGGCGTTTTTGGACCTGTGGCCACGACATGGTTCGGCTTCTTGGCACGCCGTGTCAATTTCAGGAACCCACGGGTTGAGACGCTCGCGCGGGTGGCCTGCGACCAGACGTTGTTTGCGCCCGTGATGATTGGCGCCTTTCTCAGCAGCATGGCCACCATGGAGGGAGCGAGTGCGAAGGAACGCCTGGAGAAATCGTGGTGGCCTGCCCTCAAGACGAACTGGATGGTGTGGCCAATCGTTCAGACGATCAACTTCACCTTCTTGCCGCTTCAGCATCGAGTTCTGTTTGCCAACATCGTGTCAATTGGCTGGAACAGCTATCTCAGCTGGGTGAATACGCAGTAGAGGAGGGCGAAGCTTGCGAGGCATGTCCAAGTTTGACCTGTGCTCGTTGTGCACCGAGCCGCCTGTGCCAAGGAACTGACGCATCTCCTGTTGGCCCGTCCGTGATTTGTCTTCTGTTGCTTGGTTTCTTCTGCCACACTGACTCCGGTTTATTTGTCGAGTACGCCTTAGACTTGGGAGCGGCATATACCTTGATTGATTCATTCACGTGCCTCTTTACATTCAGTTTTCCGTAGATTACGATAGACATTTACGAATGACGCTTTGCGCAAGACCATGTGAGGTGCCTTACTCAAGGGGTGACGGATGTCGGTCGCGCTGCTACCATTCCGCAATGATCGGTCAGGGCCGTGAACGTTCTGTCCGATGGCGCATGGCATGCGGGCACACAAGCATTGTTTGCTTGAATGTCGAATTCCAAGGCCATCAATCAGGTGGTTGGGGTGAACAGGTGACAGGTATGTGCCTACTTAAGGTACTTACCTAAGTTCTTAGGACGTGCGTGGAGCATGCATAAGCCGCAATCTGGAGTGACTCGGGCGGGCCATTTCTGTCCATGTCGGCCTTAGGCGACGCCCCTCACCACCAAGCCCTTTCAACTCTCGCTACGTTTTACCGTACACGCGACCCGAGACCGGCTTCGGCATCCCCCCCGAATCATTTATCGCATGCGGGAGCCTGAATACCCGACGTGGACGGCAGATACTGTCTCTCTCGCGTTCATCTCCCGCGCAACTCTTCGTCGCGCCCGCACAGGATGGCAGCCATGTTGCCGTTATCTGTTCGGCGCGTCGCTTGCCCGGCTCTTTGGACGTGTTCGACCTCGGGTTTAGTCGGGGCAGCTCCAAGAGTCTCAGCCGCAAAGGCCCTCCTGCGTAGCCATCAGCGGAGACCCTCTTCATCCAAACCGTCTCGATCCGATAATGGCTCCAGCAATATCGCTGCCGGCCAGTCTGTCACGACATCCACATCTCGAACGGGCACCGAGAAGAGAAAACGAAAGAGCAAGGATGTTTCAGCGACTGGCGCCTCGTTCAAGCGGCTGCCAAGCGTCCCGAGCACTCATCATATCTCTCAAGAAGGTTTGTCTACACGTCGAGCAGGGTGCTGTTCTTGAGTTCTGGCTGACCCGTCAACTTGCAGCGCTCGGCCTCTCAACTTTCTTCTCTTTGCATCGGCCCATCTCCGTCACACAGACGATGCCCCGAACTGTGAGCGATGAGCACTTTGCGTCCATATTTGCCCCACGGACAAAAGCAAACAAGATGTCCGACACGGTGTCGACATTGACGAGCACCATTGACCAGTTGGAAGGCCCTGTCGCTCAGCTTACGATTGGGGGCCAGGAGGACCATGGAATCGGTGAAGGCGTGCATAAAGTCGAAATACGGAATCCCGACGGAAGCGAATCCAGCCTCTACCTTCAAGTCGACACCATGTCGGGTGATTTCCTGCCGTTTCGTCCTCCTCCCCTGCCGCAGGCCCAAACTGCCGGCGAGGTCGAAGGCCTGACGGCAGAGGCCGAGGCTGTTGAGCAGCCCATGGCCCAGCACCGAGTCTATAAAGCTCTCTTCACCATTGAGGAGTCCACGGAATCCGATGGACAGATCCGTATTGTTGCTCACAGCCCTCGTATCGTCAACGACGGACAACCGCGTAGCTTTCTGGAGCGAATGGCGAGGCGGCAACTCCGGGCGGACGCCGCCATTCGTGGTCGCGATGACTTGTACGCCATCAGCGTGAAAAGGCAACGAAAGCTGAGAATGAAGAAGAAGAAGTACAAGAAGCTCATGAAGCGCACGCGCAACCTCCGTCGGAAGCTCGACAGGACATGATGCGCAGGTCGACGCGCACGCTTATGTAGTGCAATAATGAATGAAGGCTCGTGTTGTTGTGTGGTCGAGTATTTGCATCGAAGGGATGGGTTCTCAGATGATGTCTGGCATAGCAGTTCGCAAGTTCTTTTGGCTGACGAGAGTCAGGCCTGGTTTTCCCCCTTTGCGAATTTCTTGCATTGCTACTTTGTTTCATCCCGCTGTGATCGCTTGAGTTACTATAGACGTTGCGCATGAGAGCATGACTATGCATCTGCGCTTTTTATGATGTTGGCATGCTGAAGGAGATTATTGAACAAGGTGGTAGCTTATTCCTGGCCTCAAGCGGGAGGGTGGTTGAACTTCTATCTCTCTCGCTACGGAAACAACATGCTCGTGTGATGGTTTGCAAGAGGATCAGAGGTGGATGTGTTTACGCTCTATGCGGCCTGCGCGAAGCATGTTACAAAACCCGGTGAAATGCTGTTCCCAAGACGCCGCCTTGCAAAATTGAGCATCGTAGGGTCGTGCTCATTGAACGTAGCCTGGCCTTGTTCCAGTACGGCGGCCGGCATCGGGACGGCCCCACGTTGGCAAGCCACGGCTCAGCCTGACCGCCTGATGGTGAGCGAGAATACTGCCGTCCTAATTTTGGGACTTTTTTTTTTTTGGGCCGCGGGCCAGGCTTGCCTCTGCAGCTGGTGAGAAGAGCGCGAATGTCCAGAGCTCCATGATTGAGCTTCTGTTTGCCACAGGGTTCACGACTGTGCGGACAAGATGTCTGCACAAGAAGGCAAGATGGAGCGCAAGCAGCTGTAAGTTAAGCTGCCGATGTCGGCGTTCCTTTCAGGCTTCAATTGACAGCGGATTAGGGATTCGCGCATCTTGGCGCTGATCAGGAACGGCATGCAGGAGAAGAAGAGGAGTTTCTTCGTCGTGGTAGGCGATCGGTCCAAAGATGTGATTGTCAGTCTCAACTACATCATGTCCAATGCGAACATCAAACACAATAAATCGGTACTGTGGGCATACAAGAAGAAACTGCTCGGATTTACCAGGTAGGGCTTTCCCCCCCTCAATGATGGGCTAGTTCTTTTCTTTTTGGAAGGCTTTCTGACCGGCGGCAATGTCTTGAAACATCCAGTCATAGGAAAAAGCGGGAAGAGAAGATCAAAAAAGAAATCAAGCGCGGTATCCGGGAGGCCAACGAGGCTGACGCATTCGAGCTCTTCGTGTCGCTCCACAATATACGATACACCTACTATAAAGAGACGGACAAAATTCTTGGACAGACGTTTGGCATGTGCGTCTTGCAAGATTTCGAGGCCTTGACGCCGAACATCTTGGCCAAGACGATCGAGACCGTCGAAGGCGGTGGGCTGGTCATCATGCTGCTCAAGGGCATGAACAGCCTGCGTCAACTCTACAACTTGTCCATGGACGTCCACTCTCGATACCGAACCGAAGCCCACACCGATGTCGTCGCGCGGTTCAATGAAAGGTTTTTGCTGTCGCTGGGGAGGTGCGAGTCCTGTCTTGTCCTTGATGATGAGATGAATGTGTTGCCTATTTCAGGCGGCAAGGACGTGACCGCTTTACCGGCACCCGATCGAGACGAAATGAAGACGGAAGATGATGTTGAGCTGAGAGGCATCAAGGAGCAAAACGAAGATAGAGAGCCAGTGGGATCGCTTATCAAGTTGGCAAGAACAGTCGACCAGGCCAAGGCTCTCGTGACCTTCGCCGAGGCGGTCGCGGAGAAGACTCTGCGGAGCACCGTGACCTTGACAGCCGCCCGCGGCCGTGGCAAGTCTGCAGCGATGGGTGTCGCGGTGGCTGCCGCAGTCGCGTACGGCTACAGCAACATCTTCATCACGTCACCGTCTCCCGAAAATCTAAAGACGTTGTTCGAGTTTGTGTTCAAGGGTTTTGACGCCCTCGGCTATGCCGATCACGCAGATTACTCCATCATCCAGTCAACGAATCCTGACTTCAACAAGGCCGTTGTACGGGTCAACATCCACCGACAACACCGACAGACGATTCAGTATATTCGACCGCAGGACGCCCACGTTCTGGGCCAGGCCGAATTGGTTGTCATTGACGAAGCTGCCGCCATTCCATTGCCGTTGGTGAGAAAGCTGATTGGCCCTTATCTGGTTTTCATGGCCTCCACAATCAATGGCTATGAGGGCACCGGCCGGTCATTGTCCCTCAAACTGATCAAGCAACTCCGAGAACAATCTCGGTCGGTGTCAACAAATGAAAGCACCGAAGTCGCAGATCGATCGACAGGAAAAGTGTCCAAGTTCAGCGACGTCCAATCAGCTAGAAAGTTGCGCGAGATCACACTCGCGGAGCCGATTCGATACGCCAAGGGCGACCCTGTGGAGAAGTGGTTGAACAAGCTGCTCTGCTTGGATGCCACCCTCCCGAAAACGAAATCCAGTATCCAGGGCTGTCCAGATCCGAATCAGTGCGAACTTCTCGCGGTGAACAGAGACACTCTTTTCTCATATCATCCCGTCTCGGAGGCGTTTTTGCAGCACATGGTCGCCCTCTACGTTGCCAGTCACTACAAGAACTCTCCAGATGATCTACAGCTCATGAGTGATGCGCCTGCCCACGAACTGTTCGTGTTGGTGCCTCCCAACGCCGATTCAACTGGGAAGCTGCCGGAGCCGCTTTGCGTCATCCAAGTTTCGCTGGAGGGAAAGATCAGTCGGCAAAGCGTCTTGAACAGCTTGAGCCGTGGTCAGCGGCCACATGGTGATCTGATTCCTTGGCTCGTTAGCCAACAGTTTCAGGATGAAGACTTTGCGTCCCTATCCGGTGCACGGGTGGTTCGCATCGCCACCAACCCCGAGTATACCTCTATGGGCTACGGCAGCAAGGCTCTGAACCTTTTGATGGATTTCTACGAGGGGCGGTTTGCAAGTATCTCGGAAGAGGACGACCAGATTATGCATGACGCCATGCACAGAGCGACGGATGCAGAGCTTGCGAAGAGCTCGCTGCGGTCTGAGCGCATCACTGTTCGAGACCAATCTCAGATGCCACCTTTATTTGCCAAGTTGAGAGAAAAGCGACCGGAGCATCTCGACTACATGGGTGTGAGCTACGGCCTGACTAGGGAGCTTCATAGATTCTGGAAGCGGTCGTCTTTCTCTCCCGTCTATCTGCGGCAGACGGCCAACGACCTGACAGGCGAGCACACTTGTGTGATGTTGCGGCCTCTGGAGAACAGCGAGGACCGCAGCTGGCTGGGAGCGTTCTCGAGAGACTTTCACAAGCGATTCCTCTCACTACTTTCGTACCAGTTCCGCACTTTCCACACCACGACGGCCATGAGCATCGGCGAAGCGGCGGTGAACGGAGCCAAGCTCGACTCTGTCGAGCCCCGGGCGTTGGACAAGACGGAGCTGGACGGGTACCTTTCCCCGTTCGATCTCAAGCGTCTGGAATCGTACGCGAATAACATGCTGGATTATCACGTCATTCTCGACATGATGCCGACGATAGCCATGCTGTACTTTACGGGTCGGTTGAAGCAGAACGTGTCGCTCAATGCCGTTCAGCAAGGTGTCTTGCTAGCGATTGGACTACAGCGCAAAGACATTGACGCCGTGGCTCAAGACCTCAACATGCAAACCTCGCAGCTCCTAGCTTACTTGATCAAGATTCTCCGCAAGTTCACAGCGCATTTTGCAAGTCTGGTCACCAGGTCCATGGACGAGCAACTGCCCAAGTCGGCTCAAGTAGGCGTCTCGCGGGAGAACGCCAGCGGTGCGCACGATGACGAGAAGGTTGATGATCGCTTCGAGCCCTTGACCACGGCGCTCGAGGACGAGCTGGAAGAAGGCGGCGACGAGGCGCTCGCGGCCCTGAAGAAGAAGCAAAGAGAGCTCATCGACTCTCTGCCGCTGGACCAGTAAGTCGCTCGCTCGCTCGACCCATTGCTGGCGAGACATGAGGCTTGTTCACTGACTCGAATTTGAAAAGGTTTGCCATTGACGGCGACGGCCCGGCGTGGGAAGGGGCCGAGAAGCAGGTCCGCAACGCAGCCAAGGAGGGCAAGCCCAACCCGGTGGTGAGCGTCAAGTCGAGACAGAAGCGAAAGGCTGGACAGACGGCGTCGGAGATTTACGAGGCGGAGCTGGGAGAGAAGTCGAGTAAAAAGATGAAGAAGGGCAAAAAAACACGGTGATGTGATGGGGGGAGTCGATCCTGGGGTGTGTAACTTGTAGCATGGAAGCATCTTTCTCCTCCCCCGCGATTTTTCCATGCTCAAGGTGGGCTGAAAAAGCCTTGGACGGTTTCGATGCAAAGGTCTTGGTGAAAAGTCCCAAGACGTGTGTGAGTGTGACGCAAAGATGTCACGGCAGGATAGCGCAATGAAGTCACTACAGTCGGCTGCTGCGCCTTTCTTTGACGTGACAAAAGACAACAGGTCAGACAGATACTGCGCCAAGTATTGATGGAGCACGAAAGCACATGTCCAATGAAGACGTGACGGCGAGAGGCGTGCACGGCCGCTCCCCTCATCAACAAGGCACACGATCAAAGGCTCCAACATGGCAGCAGCAACGTCTTGACGTTTTTTTGTTGTTCATCCTGCCCCCCGCGGCCCAGCTTTGCCTTGGCTCCAACATGTCAGCAGCAACGTCTTGGTTTTTTTGTTGTTCATCCTGGGCTCAACATGTCAGCAGCAACGTCTTGACGTTTTTTTTGTTGTTCATCCTGCCTCCGCGGCCCAGCTCTGCCTTGGCCGCCGCTGACGCCATCAGGCGGATGTGGAGAAGAAGCACGGCATAGTTCCGAACGCACGGATCCGTCGGGAAAGAACAACCCAGCTGTGTGACCTTTTTCAAAACCCCCCATCCTCGCTTCTCCAACAGTCGTACGAGTACAAGCACAATGGCAGGCAAACCCGTGCTCATCGCGGGCGCGGGCCTCTCGTCGCTCCTGCTGGGCCAGTCGCTGCTGCGGGCGCGCATCCCGTTCCAGATCTTTGAGCGCGACGCGTCCATGTCGTTCCGCGCACAGGGGTACCGTCTGCGGCTGTCGGCCGAGGGGCTGGACGCCATCGAGTCGGTGCTGCCGGGGGCGTTGTTCCAGGAGTTTTGGGAGACGTGCGGCAAGACGGGTGGGGGGGTGTTTGGGGCCCTGGATGCGATTACGGGGGAGGAGGAGGAGGAGAAGAAGAAGGAGAAGAAGGAAGACGAGGAGGAGAAGAAGGAGAAGAAGGAGGAGGAGACGCCGGCGAGGATCCGCGAGATGCTGCATTCGCGCGGGGGCAAGGTGGTGGGCATTGCGAGGGGGGATATGCGGCGCATCTTCATGCGTGGGTGCGAGGACCATGTACGCTGGGCGCATCAGGTGACGGGCTACGAGATCAGCTCCGACGGGCAGGGCGTGCGTGTCGTCTTCGCCGACGGGTCGACCAGCGACGAGGGCAGCTTGTTGGTGGGCGGCGAGGGCATCTACTCGCGCGTGGCGCGGCAGCTGTCGGGGGGGAAGCTCAAGGTGTTCGACACGGGCGCGCGCGGCATCCACGGCCAGGCACCGACGACGGCCTTCAAGCAGCTGGGGGAAGGGGTGTGGCGTGCCGTCGACGACAAGACCGACGAGGCCGGCCGACGCGTCTTCGTCATCACCAACGTGCGGCCGGGGGACATGGACGACGCCAACATCCGCTTCGGCTGGACCATGGGCGCGCAGCCGGGCATCATCAACCCCCCGTCGGGGGACGACGACGCGCTCATCGGCGAGGCGGCGGCGCGCATCGCCAAAGACCTCACCAGGAACTGGCACCCGCGTCTGAAGCCGCTGTTTGACGACATGGACGTCCACGAGGCGGCCTTTTGGAAAATCACCTGCTCGTCGCCCAGTGGCGTGCCCGAGTGGCCCAACGAGCCGCGCGTCACCGTCATTGGGGATGCGGCGCACTCCATGACGCCGGCCGGCGGGCTCGGCGCCAACACGGCCATGAGGGACTCGGCTCTGCTGGGCAGGCTCTTGGCCGACAGGGGAGGGAGCGTCGACGCCGGCCTGACGGAGGCGTATGAGCGCGAGATGAGGGTCTACGGCAGCGAGGCCGTCGCCACGAGCTACGCCATGGCCGTGAGCCAGTTCGGCGTGTCCATCGACGAGGCGACGAGCAAGACGGTCTGAGGCGGGCGGCCGGGGCGGGCGGGCCACGGAGCGTGTGTGATTTCTACATGATGGGACGTCGAGGCAGAATAATCTGACATGTCAAGCACGAGACAGAAGGAAGCTTCTTGCACCACGTCTTCGTTTTATGTCGAGGCAAAATCTGACATGTCAAACCACAGATGGAAACGTCCAGCATTCCCTCTCCGTTGTGCGGTGCGTCGAGGCAAACAAAAATCTGACATGTCAAGCACGAGACAGAAGGAAGCTTCTTACACCACGTCTTCGTTTTATGTCGAGGCAAACAAAAATCTGACATGTCAAACCACAGATAGAAGCTCATTATGACTAACCCGAGACGGTAGCACCGACACAAGGCAGACTGCAATGCCACCAGACCACGCACGACTGTCTGCTCTGCCCTGCGCCGTGACATGTCCACGTCACACAAGGCCACACAGTTGAACGGGCAAGATCCCAATGCGGCATGCCGCCGAATGACACCCAAACACGTCCACAACGGCATCCGTCACACAGGTAACAAACAGCACACAAGACGTCCCCATCCAGCACCACAAAAAAAAGAGAAACAAGGCCCCCCCGCAAAGCAAGGGTGCAAGGCCCATGGTTCGTCCGACGTGTGCCGGGCCAAGCTTCCTTTTCACCCCATTCGGCTTCTCCTCCGCTGCCATCCCCCTCGCTTCGCACCGGACTTGGAAATCCGTTCGTCCAATGTTGGTACCGAAGCGCCCCTTTACGACGGTCAGTTCGTGATACCGTAGACCACAAAGTGACGCGACCTACCCTAATGACAGTCGGGACGCGATGCTCCTTCCGTCAACTCCGTAGCAAAAAACCCCCCTAGCAACGGTCAGTTCGTGCCTGATATCGACCACAACAGGACGTGACGCACCCAATGATAGTCCGGGCTTGGCACCCTTTTCGTCGCCTGCCGACAATCAGAGCATGCCCAGCATAGACCACAAAGAGACGTGACGTACCCCAACGGCAATCCCGACTTGGGTTTCCTTTCGTCGCCTAAACTCAGTCAGAGCATGCCCAGCATAGACCACAAAGACACGTGACGTACCCTAACGACAGTCCAGAGTCAACTCGTGGCGTGAGCAGCACGACCCAAAGACCTTTTCGTTGTGCTCAAGGCCGAACATCTCGCAATTACCGACAGAGGGAGACCCGGACGCTTCGTCGCAGCACTTCACGGTGACGTCGGCGTCGACTCCCTCAAAACGCCTGCAGCGACAGGCGTTGGCCGAGGCGAAGAGGGCGAGCAGCACAATGATGTTCATGATGGGCGTAGAAGGCTTTGTGCAGAACCCAACAAACAGAAAAGGTAGGTATGTGTAGGTCATCTGCCACGGTCTTTAAATCTTTTTTTTTTTTGCCCCTCACATCTCAGATTGATCAGATTCCCAAAAAAAACCTGCCAAGGGCAGAACAAGCGAGGTGTCATATATAATTTCATGCGCGCACAAGGCTGTATCGCCTTGTTATGCTACTTTGGGCGTTGTAGCGTAGCCTCGTGCGACCCTGGCGGGGTTTTGGGTTGGTATTCCCATTGTTGGGTGATTGCATCGTCGTAACACCTCGCAACGACCCCAGCCTCGTTTGGTGGCGTCTTATTCGGGGAAAACAAGGAGATACAAGAATTACATGACACAATATCGTGTTGAGTAATGACCCTGATGAGAGCATTCGGGGAAAAACAAGGAGATAGCAATCCAGAAATTACATGACACAGCACGGTGTTGAGAACACGTTGGGACAAAGTCCCTGTCATGGAGTTCAAATTTTGCAATGCCTGGAAATGTCCCGGAGCTGGAGATTCAAACGCTCTTGTGAATAAATGTGTGCCATCATTCCGACACACAGCAAGACAAGGGCCGACCCCATCGCCGGGGTCCTCGTCTTCTTCTTGATGTACTCAACCAGATCGCCACCGCCTTACAGCCCAGCGCCCCGTGATGCAAAGAACAAAAGGCTCAAAAGCGCTCAATCCGAGTCATACACGGACGAATCGTAAGTCACCATCCTCGTCATCTCATCTCGTTGATGCTCCTCCTCGGCAATGCTGGCCACCTTCTCCAGGCTGAGAACGGATTCGTCCTCCAGTCTCCTGAGGTACCACTCTACGCCCTCTCGTCCGCGGAAGTAGCCCTGTCTATCGTACAACGATCGAGCACGCACGTAGGGGTCCAATTCCCAGTAGTTTTCGGCCAGCTCGTCCACCAACTGGTCGCGCCTGTACGACACCTCCTTGGCCTTGTCGCTCTGTTGAGCGTTCATGATCCATTCCATCGTCAGCTCCTCAAACTTGAGCGCCATGACGCGCCTTTCCTCCAAAAGACAATCTCGCGTGGCCGTGTTTTGCATTTTGGCGTTCTCATTGTACCTGGGCTCCTCGTACTCATACGCCCAATCGTCTTCACCGCCGAGTTCCTTGATGAGCTCCTCGGGTGCGATGTATCGTTGCAGGGCACGCTTGCCATATGTGAAGCGAACTTTGGATACCAGTGCCGACTTGAGCCAGAACCGAACAAGCTTGTAAAGAGCTACGTTTAAATTGTTAGCGTGGTGTTCAGGGCGTGCCGTGGCTCCAGTGTTTGAGAGGAAGTGAGCGTCTGTCCGCGTCGGGACTGCATACTTTTGGCGCCAAATGGCGCATTATGGACTATGATGAGTCCTGCCGACTCTGGGTAGTGGTCTTCAAGAGTCTTCATCAGAAAACGTAGCGGCTTGAAGTCGAGATTGGCGAGCTTAAAGCCCGTCAGATCAATCAAAATGGTCTGCACACGAATGACGTCAGTACGATGATCCCACAAGAATCTCATATCGCTTTGATCCTGATGATGAACGTTTGCTTACCCCCATCTCGACGGGATGTCGGAGGGCCAGGCGGGCCAGCTCAAGCAAGTAGATGGCGTAGCGTTCGAGGCTCTGCGTGCATTGATCTGAAGCTTTGTGAAGACGTATACGAAGGTAAATGATGGGCCGTCCCTCTCTGTCGATGCCGTGTATGAAACTCTTGCCCCATCGAACCTGCTTCATAAAGTCGGCGCCCAACGTCCTCTTGAAGCCCTGGCCGTTTCGCTCGTCCTCTAGCGAACCACCGTCGCCGAGCCTCATAATGTCATCGTCCACTGCGGCCTCCATGGTTCGCCAGTAAATGGTCTTGCCCATCATTGTGGTCGCGTCGATGAGATCCCAGTTGCAGGCGCGCAGAAAGCGAAGAGCAAGGGCATCTGGGTGCTCATGCTTGACCACATTGGTAACGATGAGTCGGTACATGTGAGGAGTCCAGTTGTCCAGAGACTCGACACATTTCCGGGCCAACTTCTCCACATCCCGTTCATCACATGGAAGCAATGCCAACATCTCCTTGACTAATGTTGGGTGCATCTCCTGGGTCGCGCATTTGCCCTTGGAAAAAGTCTTGGACTTCTTGGCCGGCGGCACATATTTCTCCTCGAGCGTCTTAGCCTTGCTGGTGGCTTCATCAGCCTCGCAGATTTCTATGAATTTGAGTCCAATGGCCCACAGACCGCGCAACTTGGCTTCTTGCGCCTCGCTCAGGTTACCCAGAAACCCAGGGCGAATGTCTGGTGGTGGTGTGGGTGAGAGAACGGGTATACTCGGCGGGGGTGCCGACGAGGAGTGCGCCGCGTTGGTGGACGCATAAGAATATCTTCTGGACGCCATTCGCATGGACGTTCGTCCGGTCGCTGTGGACGCGTAGGATGATCTTTTCTGTAACTTGGACATTGTGTGTCTCGAGCAGTCAAACTTCTGTAAGTGAAAGTCGGGCTTCGTCCAGGCTGCCGGGGAGCTGGGTTGGAGAAGGAAACAGCGCACGGTGCCAGAAGGGGGGCATGATTGGGCGGGACAGTTATATTTCTATGGAGGGACGAGAGAGAGAGAAAAAATCAAGGAAAAAAAGAAGGCGAGACGCCATATTGCGAAGCATGGCAAACCCGTCTCGCGGAAAGAAGAAAGCCGTCTATCCGCTGCCCCCAAAAGGCGCCACCCATCGCCACCGAGACCGTCGACGACTGCGATCCGAGGCGTGGAAGCGTATTAAAAAGGCGTCGTGGCTTGGACTAGCGCAGAGGCCGTGATGCGGGGAAGATGCGACTGGACAAAAAGTAGCGGTTTATTGGTCTGAGTGCGGAGGAAACGACCAACCGCTTGAGGCATCGAGGATGGGGAATGGTAGGATTGACGGACTTTGATGGGATCTCATGGGGCCTTAGTGGACAGTTTCGCGCGGGGGAAGGTGCGTCCGTGCTCATGACACCTGCCCAGATCCGCCTTTTCCTTTCCATTCGGGAAGGAAAGATGCTGGAAGAAGAAGAGAGAGAGAACAAGGGAGCTTTGGCCAATGACCAGCTTTGGTGATGGGACTAGAGCCAGGACGGGCATGGCTGCAGACAAACGAAGCAGATGCCGTTCAGCATGGCATAATCCCCCACGGCCCCTTGCTTTTTGATCAAGGCAATTAATAAGGCGACTTGGTCCGCGCCGATAGCAGCAGAAGACAGATGGCGCGGCTCCACTGGCCGCCGCAATGCCGCTGCTGTGGGCTGGGCGACGCTGCTGTAGAGGCATATGCATTTGGGTCGGGGGAGGAGGCCCTGCCGAATCTGACCAGCGTCGCTCCGGCGCAATGCTGGACCATACCATGCATGGAGTTGGTGGGTGGCAGCCGCCGATCTCCCGTCCTGCCTCCTCCCAGGCCATCCATCATCACGCGACGGACAATCTGCGTTTTATTCGCGGTGCCTCGGCTGGCTGCACGACACACACAAGGAACAAGCAATGGGACCATTTATCGCCTGCAGAACCGTCTTCCAAACAGCACGTTTACTTCTTTCTAGTGGCCTATCCGCACACCGCGCATACCTAGCTCAAGTGAAGACAGCATTTTACCACTAGTAGCTCTCAGCAGCCTCTCTGACTCTCTCCAGCAAACGATGCGAGCTGGCCGCCGATTCAAACGTGGCATACTTGCTCGTGTCTCCATCGGCGAAGGCATCCCACAATGCTCTCACATTGTGCGCAGCCGGGGGCAGATCTCGTGAACTATCGTCGGCGAGGTTGATGGTCTGCGCCGGTTCGTTCCCGACGGTGAGGCGGGCCTGCAGGTCGTCACCTCCCATGGACAATCCCATTTCGGCGCCCGTGATGAGCAGCTCGCCCTCGGTGCCCGTGATGACCCAACGGAGGCCGCTCGCCTCAGAAGCGCTCTTGCACCGCCTAAAGGTCAACGAGGAGACGACGCCGCGATCTGTGAGGCCCTGCACGAAAATGTGGTCGGGAGACGTCTGGGGGAAGGCCGGATCGACCACATCTCCGGAAGCGTTGATCAGCTTCACCGTCTGAGAGTGCGTCTTGAAGATGGCCTGTGGCTTGGGAATATCGCCATGCACTTGGACAAAGGCGTCCACCACTTCACCCATGCCCGCGTCAGTCAATGTGTGTCAGGCGGGACAAGCGAGAAACAAGGGGAAAAGAACCAACCATGTCCGAAATTGATTGTGAAAAAAGTGCCACCACTGTCCTTGTTGACGTAGTAGGCCCATCCCTCTGAGATGGTGTTGGCGCCCAACAAAGACGACCCAACAGTCAGCGTCGAACTGGAGATGTCGCCAATCTGACCATGGGCAATAATCTCCTTGATCTTTTTGATGAGGGGGGATGCTCGTGCCTGCACCCCAACGGCGGTAGCCAGGCCGCCGTCCTTGGCCAATTGCGTCAACTCTTGCGCCTCATCAATCGACGCGCCCAAGGGCCACTCGACCACGACTTTCTTTTTGTGCTGCAGAGCCGGCTTCGCCAGGGCATAGTGCTTGCCGACCGCCACCGACACGAGCACGAGATCCACGTCGGGATCGTTGGCAATGTCCTCGGGACTCCCGTACGTCTTGACGGACGAGGGGAACTTGTGGAACTCGGCCGAGCGCTTGGCCGATTCGACCGACGAATTGGCCAGTGCTACAATCTCATATTTGTCGGGCAGGCTCCGTAATGCCGGCAGATGAACGCCGGCAGTCCAGGACCCGGCGCCGGAGAAGTCGGTTACGGCTGAGAGGCCGATGATGCCAACGCGAATGGGGGCCATGGTGTAGGAGTAGTGATTTTGATGATGTTTACAACAAACAGTGAACGGCTACTTGACGAAAATAAAACAAGAAACACCATGGCGTACACGCAGCCTTTTTATGCATCGTTTGCCCCTTGATATCTGGCCGTCTGGTCGGCTAAGTTGCTTTGAAATAGAGATGGATTTCCGCTGCCGAATCTCCGCCGCTTGTTTCATGCCCGTGCCGTGATGCCAATCTGTATTGCTACCAGACTTCCTGTACGGCGCTAGATACGGCCGCTACTCGTGTCGTGCCCAAACTCCGCCCTGGATTGGTAATGCCAGACCTCCGCCGGCGACAGACGGCGCGCCATCTCCTCTCCCACATGTACATAGATAGCCCTCTGAGTGACCAAGGGAGTCCTTTGTTCCATGTGATGTTTGTGCCACGCACATCCGCGCGTTAGGCCATATTTGCGCCGTACCGTGTCGGCGAGGGTGCTACCCAAAGTCACCCTTGCTGTTGCGCTGTTGCAAATTGTGACGCTGCGATAAGGGCATTTCCCAGATCTGCCGCGCACGTGGCTGGCATTCGGCTTCCTTACAAATCAGCAGTGGGGGTCGATGTCGCCGGGTATAAGCATCGGATTTACCAAAGCCACTGGGACGAGAGGGTAACTGAAGCTGGCACGCTTACGGAAGAGCACTTGGCAATCAATTGGCAGCTGGCGTCTCGACACCACCGCGTCCATCATTGGAGGAAGGAGGCTCGCTCATTAGGGGGCCCCGGGGGGGGGGGCGACGATACAAAGGTAGATGTACTCCGTACCTAAAGTACACTTGGGCTCCGCCACTTTGCTACCAGTCAAGAACATGATCATCTATCCTTCACACTGCTATTTGAACCAGCCCACCCATTTCCTGTTCTTATTTGCGTCGGCGAGTGCCTGCTCACAACGCCAAACCTGTGTTCAGAGCAAGAATGACTGCAGCCTACATGCCGCCATTAGAAGCGCCCAGGCAAGAAGCCGTCCGATCACGAGTCTGGTGGCGCTGAAAGGGATGAGTGAGGCGAGCCAGCCGCTCAGCTCTGACGTTTCGCCTTGCGAATCCACTTACATTGTATGAAAGCTAAATGAAACTTTGGATGACGGCATTTTCGGCGTCTTGCATCTCTAGACGCTGCAGATATGGACTTAGTTGAGCAGTTACGAGAACATCAAATGCGTGATTATGCTGGTAGATCCTAGCTGACCGATTTTGAGATCACGGCAGTAAATACCAGGTCGCGAACAACAAATCTAGGCAAATACATGACTGGCAGACCTTCAGGCATACGACCATGAAGGTGACACATCACGTCAAGTGCCTTATTTAATAAGACATAAGACGGAGCCTCCAGCACTAGCTATATTATGATGCGATTATGAAGAAAGAGCACAGACAGGCCGTTGCATTCGCATTTTTGACCACCTAAGCTGCGGAAAGGAGCTGGAGCTTATTCTGGCCCTGTTCCTGTGTCAGGTCCTGGACGCCGCTCAGGCCCTAGACAATTTGAGACTCCCCAAACAGGAACAACTCCGAAAGCCACCCAATGACTGTCAAAGAAATCTTGCCACGACAGACGGCTGGGGCAGCTCTGTCGTTTGCAGATCCGTCGTCGAAGTACTTCGATATCGTTCAGACCTCCCTCCTCGGCTCTCCAGCCGTACTAGACGGGACGCGGGACACCCTTCTGCTGGGTAACTTTACCAGACAACACCTTCGCAGATCCGCAGGTTTACCTCCCTGATAAGATCAATGAGCAGTTTAAACAACTTCTAGGCTCTACTGTTGACGCTCTCGACGAAGCCAACGTGCCTGACGATGAGTCCTTTCCAGCCTCATCTGTCCCACTTGCTTCCCCTTAAAAATAAAGAGAAAAGCAGAGAAAACTGCTTCATTCTTTCAGTCCTACATACAAAGCCACTCTTTGCTCACTTCAGAGAGTAAAACAACAGACTTCAACGCAAAGGACTGATCAGTTCTTTTAGGATGCTTTCCGCACCCTTTGTTCCCCAAACGAATGTCTTGAAGCTCACTACTAAAGGCCTCTGGTCCCGCACTTCCTTCTCAAGTCTCCTCCCTCGATGAAGTAGCTCATAAACACTACAATATTGTAAGCAGCGGCGCTCATATCGCAGGCATCTCTACTAACACCAGCAAGCAACCCACATTGCCTTAACTTTGTCCTTCCCGCGTGACGCGAGGCTTTGTTTCTAGATTTCTTCGACACGTGGGCAGACAGCGTCTTCAATTGTAAAAAGACCATACGAGCCCAGCCCTCCCTTGCTCTGTGCTGTTCATCCCGGCATCCCCATTCCCATTCACGGATCCAATGTTGTGAGGCTGCTGAGGACTAAGTGCAGACATGATGCTCATAGCATACGGCCGCAGCAGTGAAGGCTGGGAGGTTCATGTTAATGGTTGACTTTGTAAAATGCAAGACTGTTTGTGATGTTGGCCTATGGGTCGACGCTGAACGGTTGTGGCAATCGCTCAGCGACAAGACAGCAGGTTCTGAGAATGGACGATAAGTAAAATACAGTTGTTCATTGAGAATATGCCAATAACCTCACAAGAGTAGATCTTAGACATCGTTTGGGTTGCCAACTGTCATATGATTTGGGTGGTCATCAAATGCCCTACTGACATGCCGCATTTCGATTTGCAGTAAAGTCGATTCGAAGTGGCCTTTTCGATAACCAGAACTTTCGAATTTTCCTATACATATGCACAGAGGACTTGAATTGAAGAAAAAGCGGAATGAAAGAGTTATTTGCAGAAAGGGTTCCCAGTCCGCATTCTTTGTCGTTGCTGATGATCGCAGATTGTGACTTGTCTTCGACTGTAAGCCCAGCACAAAGAGCTCACACTCATACCTTATCTTTCGCTACAACAGCCATCGTACAGCACTGGATAGACGTGTAAGCAATAGCAAGTACCGCGCAGCGTGCCGATCTACCATCCACCAAAAGACGAGAAGTGGAGGCGAGTCTGAAGGTAGGCATAGGCGGAGACAGCTACCGTCGAGAGTTTGACTCCAAGGTGATGGTCACATGAAAAAGGTGAGGCGGTGATCTGTCGCTTCGTGCACGATGACTCAAATCGTACGGAGTGGCTGACGACGCCGCTCCCAAGCCAATGACGGCTTTTCCCGCCTTCAAACGACCTATGAAAAGTGGCATGGTGATCGGTGTTTGCTCTGCCGTGGCTTTGCCACAGTGCACGCCCAAACCCCTAGATCGTCTAATACTGTGTAAATGACTGTTGCGCCTCGGAACCGAAGCCGTGATTCTTTGCTGGAACCCAGAGGCCTCACGTGGTGGACGCCTTACAACGCTGAGTGGGGAGCGACCAGCGAAGGCCGTTTGGGGTGGAGCACAGGTAATATTAGCATTGGGAAGCAGAGCTGACGAGAGACTTCGCGAACCTTCGTGCACACTGTTCTGGCATTATGGGTCACGGAGCTGATGGAATCAGCGGAACCACAATGAATCTGTGCTGCCGACTTCGGGATATGCCCCTACTGCGCCTCGTCTGGAGCATATATGTGGTCACGATATAGAAGCTGGCGATACCGGATGTTGTGGAAACGTAATGGCCTCGGGACATCAATTGTGGGACGAGAACATGCCGTGGCTCATAATGTTCGTCTTAATCAAGTCTGGATGTCCGGCAGAACATCCTTGCGTTTGTGTCTCGAATCGTTTCTTCTTGGTTCCGTTGGTACTATCGTAGTCCCGGATATGAGTCGGCGTCGGCGTCGGAAGAGGACTACCAACGCGAGTGCGGCCCAGACGGCAGCCCGGCATGAGAGTTGTTCGACGGCAGTTGTCGAGATGCTGCGCTGCTGCCGATAAGCATGCCACCACTAAGCTGGGTGGTCCAATGAGATGCCTTTGGAAATGCAACAGAGAGGAATGCGAAGCAGATTCTCATGTTGCATCAGGTTGCACGCCACCAAAGGCAACCAGGTGCGAGGCCGTGGGCGACCAGCGTGGAATGGAGGAGAGACAAGACAGCGAGTCGGAACGGGCCCCGGCCAGGAAGCGCGCTTGCGTACCCCATACCCCACAATCGACGGTGCATCGCGTGCAGATGCCGGGTACCGACTACCTCCTACGAATCCACTGATGGGCGCGGCAGTCATTCTTGGTGGTGCCACTGGTCATTCCATCCCCCAATAGTATTGCTCTGGTCAAACAACGCTGAAGACCAGAGGGCGCCTAGGCCGATGAGACTTGTTGTCCAACCACAATAGGTTGTTTCTTTAGCTGATAATCAGCGACAGCAGACAGCATGCGGACCTGTTTCGTCGCGCAGGGTAGACTAGAGTGTGCCGGGGGTCCACTGGGAGGAGCGGGGCGCTGAGGTCTGATTCATTGAACCAACAGCTAGGGAGGGCGAACCCCCAAAGCTCAGGTGAGCTGCTGCTGCAAACGGAGACGCTTGCAAAGAAGTAAGCATTCCCCGCAGCGCTCGTGTCATGTCTCGGCGCACTTCCAGGGTCCTTGCCGCGTGGATCGCGCAAAGGGCAAATCACGATGTGTCTAGGTGTCTGATGCTCTTGGATAACTCTGTCGCATCCCCCAATTGCGTCAACCGAGTCAGGACAGCAGGACAATTGGCGAACTCGAGGAACGGGGGGCATCAATGCTGTCCGTTGGTAATACATACGTCAGACTCGAGCTGTTGTGGGGTGCGGGGACTTGCCATGCAGTGGGTTCCGTGCATTCGGTCACGCGATAAACCCAAGACCAAGAGACCCAGTTCTGTTGAAAAGGCCGGAAGCCGGCGGCCGCATTCGCTGGGTTTCGAAAGAGTCACCTTGATGAACTCGACATGACGGACAAGAATGTCGCGATGGAAAGTCTGTACGGAGCACCTTGAGGAGCAAAGCAAGCGGAATTGAATGCGGACGTGTGGGCAAGGGCGACGGATGGTCGAGCACTTTGCAAGCACGTCAACTTCTGACGTGACCATGACATGACACCACGCCTCGCCTCTGCTCCCATGGGCCGTTGTTGTCTGCCGTCCTTGCAGCTGGTGCAAGCCGTTCGGCAGTCACAACGTTATGACCAGCCAGTTGGTCGGCCAGCTCATGAGATCTGTCGTTCTCTTGCCTTCCAGCTGTTCAATTACGCCAGAACCCGGGCGGCAAGAGCAACCACACCTACCCTCATCGGTCGACCAGACCACCACCCCTTGGGCTACGGGGGGTCCAATGACCACTAACTGGCTCCCCCGCCGACCAAAGCGGCCCATCCATTGTCTGTGCCTCGCCGATTTGGCTCTGTCGTCAAAGTCGTCGAGGCCATTTGTCTCCTCCCCCCGTTTCCCTCCCACCCCCTTCTCGAAACTGCCTCTCTCACCCCTCTCGTGAATGACTCTCCCCTGACCGGTGATGACTGGTCCCACTTATCTCCCGCGACTGTGTGATATATTAGTACAGACAGCTTCCCTCCCTTCTCGTTTGTCCAAGAGCCTCTTGACCCTCCAACTTCATCCTGTGTGTTCATCAGTCGATTTGTCTGGTTTCTTCATCATTGAACATCCCATTGACAACGCTCTCGTCCGTATCTGGTCTATCGCAACCATTTTCTGTCCTCCTTTCCACAAAGGACTCTCGTCCTCTGCTCGTACAACCCCGCCTCTGTCCCCATCTGACCTTTGTACGGGAATCTCGTCACCAAGTGGTATCGTTTGAAACGAACTTTGGCTTGACCTTGATACCCAACGCGACCAAATCCGCTGCTGTGTACAATCTGTTTTTAACGTTGTGACGAGCTCAGACCTGCCTTGCAACAGTAAGTTTGACCCGACTGTCTCCCGCTGGCCATGGTGGCCTGTTCCTCTGCCCAGAGTAGAACTAGTCGAACAACTCTTGTATTCCACTTGGCAATGCAATGCTGTTTCAATGATCCTCAGGGTTTCTTTCACCAAGCAAACATCGACGCAGAGGCTAATTGGCGTGTAAATAGTGACACGCTCCCACAAGGCCAACAACCGCGACCACAAGGGCATTGCCGAGGGCACTGCAGCTCCCACTGAGTATCTGCCTCGATATTTCGCCAAAAGTGGCTACGTGGATGCCGATCCTAAAAAAATCAAGAAAGATGGCAGCGGCAAAGGCAATTGGTACGTTCTCCTTGTGCTATCTGAAAATATGGCTGCTTCAGTCACTTACACGACACAGGGGCACCGTCGCAGACGAAGTGATGGATCATGACTTTACATTCACCAATGCGCGTCGCCGCTCCAACAGTAGCACTGCTTCCCATCACCTTAGCGACTTCAAGACCAAGTTTGAAGTTGTGGACGTGGAACCAGTCTTTGAAGACTCGATCCACGGCCCAATCGGCGAGGAGGATGATACACTCTCCAAAACAGACTCATCTGAGAGCGGCCACTCGGCTGCGTAAATTAACCAGTCTCGCCTCGACTACACAGGACAAATAGCCGGTGTTTTCTCACTGCTTTACTTGGGATATGGGGAATCTACCAGACTGGCTCGGACCCCTCTCATTAAAATGAAATGATATGATCACCGTTATCAAGGTGTAAATGAACCAAAAAACATGATGTACTCGAAAAAAAAGACTCCAGGAAAGACGAGGCATTGCAAAGGGTTGGCCACGGAACAGGACACCCAGGAAGCCCGCCATTCCATCATTTCTTTTTTCTCCTTCTTCTTTCGTTTCAACGGCTATCTGGGGCAGGCGAGCATGTATTATTGTACCATCATCAAGGCTTAGCTTTCCCATGAATCAATAACAGCCACAGATCCACACATTACCTCTGAGAGCCGTGCAATGACGCCCCTCGAGCAACATACTCATTTTCTGCAGGATGCCATTCTCGCCCGGTGTAACATGTCACGAGCGCCAAGAAGAAGGGGGGGGAGACACGACGACCACGCATCACGGTTACCCCGCTCTGCGCCACCATTAGCCATCAAACTGCCGATCGTGTAGGAAGCGGTGCCAGATGCTTGACTCTTCCTGGCCAAGCATCATTCCGCGGCTGCTGGGCCAATTTCAGCCCGTGTGCTCCGTACGAGCTTCGTCTATTTGTAGCGATTCGCTCGTTGTTTCAATTCGTTCGTTGTTTCCATTGCACGGCCAGAGGTCGACAAGGACAGCCTTCCCGCGATGCATCGAGCAGTGGCAGCGCGCCGCAGCATCATCCACACGCATCATGTTTGCGTGCATGCGCTAGTCGCAGCGGCGTGAGGTCGTTTGCGACTGGTTGTCTGCAGCCCGTCCCATCGATTGATGCATGTCTGCAGCGTTGCCAAGCCGTGTCGCAGACTGGTCGCAATTGACACGTAGGACATTGATATGTGAGCGCCTTCTGGTGTATTGCATGGTTGAGACTTGCAGCAATGGACCGGCGGACTGATCAGTGGATGCATCGCATCGTCCTAGACAGGCAGCATTTGACCAGCAAAAGAGGCCCATCAATCGATGCAGCAATGCCCAGTCGGCACATACAAAAGTCCCAACGAGTAACCAATGCTTGTGCGCGTGAGGTTGTGGACTCGCAGCAATCGACGCAGAGGCGTGGCTCTATGATTCGAGCCATCCTCATATGTGACACGACGTCTCGAACATGCATTTCGACAAAAGCTAGTCATAATAGTTCATTGCACCAAGCGGTCCTCATCAGGTGTGATGCGGTGGCTTGAATTTGCAGCGTCTAACGCAGAGGCGCCTCAGTTGATGCATCTTGGCGTGGTGAAGCGTCTCGAAAACGCAGCACGCTCTTGTCAATTGATGCATTTGAAGGCGGCAGGGTACTCAGGTCCTAGCAATCGACAAAAAAAAGAGGTCCACGGGTACATATTATCAGTAAATGAAGCGTCCCAGACTCGCAGCAATCGACACGTAGAAAAGTCCCAGTTGCTGCGTATCCGAAAGCGTAATGCAGGCTTCCCCTCGAGCGATCGCCAGCTAGAACAAGCTCTATGTAATGATGGAAGCGTCGCGGCTCATAGCAATTGACATGGACCACATCTACAACCGCTGCATTTGCAAGGCGTGACGGGCTCGAGCAAGTAGCAAATGACACTGGCAAACAAGTTCCAGCGAGGTTTCCATGCAAGACGGACCGCCTAGCGCTGACAGTCCACAGAGCCAACTGTCACGCGACCGATCCCGTCAATCTTGTGGGCCCAAGAACCAAGCAGCTGATACGAGAGACCAATCAACTTCGTACACCCCATGTCTGCTACACCAACGCAACCCGTCCACAGCCCCACCTTCTGCTTTTCAACACCATCAACACCAAAAAGCCATCATCATGACCGCACCGGCGTACTTTGAGTCTCTCCCATGTCCGTACATCCCCCTCTGCCCCCCCCCCCGCCCGCTTCCACTGTCTCACTAACTCTCGCAGACATCGAATCTCCCCCTTCACCATCATCGCTCTCCGCCGCGCGCGCCCTACTCGCCCCCCCCCCATCCCTTCCCACCCAAACACCACAATCACCACCCGAACCAGCCCCTCCGCTCGACACATCCCGCTACGAAGCCCAAGACGCCTCCCACGACCCCCTGGCGCCCATCCTGCGCAAAACCCACACCTCAGCAACATACCTCTCGTCACGGGTCCAGAACCTCCGCCTCCTCGAACAGCACGGCGCCAATGCATGGCTCCTCGCCAACTACCACCTCGAGAACGACCTGCGGAAGCTCGAGGCCGAGCTGGCAGACACGCAGCGGCAAATCGACGAGGTCAATGGCGTGAGGGCTTCGCGGCAAGATGCTGTGAAGGGCGAGATGGAAGCGCTTGAGGAGACGTGGAGGAAGGGCGTGGGGAGGGTGTTGGAGACGGAGGTGGCTGTGCTGGAGGTGCGGAAACAAATCAGGGAGGAGCTGAGGAGTAAGAGCTTGCAGGGCTGAGGGGGCTCGTTGAGCGTGGGTGGGCGTCCACGGGCGTGACTCCGGAGCGGCATTGGAGTACCGTGAAGGGAATTTGGGGATGGGCCACAAGGCTTGTTGACCAGCTGTTGGATGCTACAAAGACGGACTCGACGTGGAGGAACTGCATGGAGAGGAAATTTCGTAGAGAGAACGACGAGTATCGGAGTAATACGGGTATTATACGATGAAGTCGACGCAAGGGATTGCATAAAGAGAATCAATGGGAAGGATGATTTCTGGCCAGCATTGATACACGGCCTGCAAAGATGAAGGCTGCCTAGAAGGACAGTCGGTTGGAGGGAATTTGTAGGAAGAGCGACTTTCTTAGCTAGCACCGAGACGCCCGTCTGCAAAGGCGAAGCCTGTCTAGAAGGACTATATAGAGGAAAGTCGTGGCAAGGGTAGCACCAAGATGCAGGTCTGTAAAGATAAAAGCTGCCTAGAAGGACAATATAGAGGGAATTTGTAGGAAGAGCGACTTTCTTGGCCAGCACCGAGACGCAGGTCTGCAAAGGCGAAGCCTGTCTAGAAGGACTATATAGAGGAAAGTCGTGGCAAGGGTAGCACCAAGACGCAGGTCTGCAATGATGAAGTCGCCGCAAGGGATTGCATAGAGAGAGCTGCGAAAGGATAAATCTTAGCCGGCCCCGAGACGCAGGTCTGCAAAGGCGAAGCCTGTCTAGAAGGACTATATAGAGGAAAGCCATGGCAAGGGCAGCACCAAGATGCAGGTCTGCAAAGATAAAGGCTGCCTAGAAGGACTGTATGGAGGGAATTTGTAGGAAGAGCGACTCTCTTGGCCAGCACCGAGACGCCCGTTTGCAAAGGCGAAGCCTGCCTAGAAGGACTCAATGGAACAAAGTCGTGGCAAGGGCAGCACCAAGACGCAGGTCTGCAAAGGCGAAGCCTGCCTAGAAGGACTATATAGAGGGAATTTGTAGGAAGAGTGACTTTCTTGGCCAGCACCAAGACGCCCGTCTGCAAAGGCGAAGCCTGTCTAGGAGGACTCAATGGAACAAAGTCATGGCAAGGGCAGCACCAAGACGCAGATCTGCAAAAGCGAAGCCTGCCTAGAAGGACCAAATGGAACAAAGTCATGGCAAGGGCAGCACCAAGATGCAGGTCTGCAAAGATAAAGGCTGCCTAGAAAGACTATATAGAGGGAATTTGTAAGAAGAGTGACTTTCATGGCCAGCACCGGGACACGGTCGGTCACTACACGATAGAAGCCGACTTCTGAAGGCAAGGACGAATATGTGGATGGTCCACGCCTTTCGCCCAGCTGGGTCTGCAGGGTATTGTTAACGTTGAAAGATTGCGTCGGGGAACGACAGATGGAGTGATAGGCGGAAATGGCGGTGTTGAGTGCGCCGAAAGTACCAGTCGCAGCCAAGACTGTGTCTGGAGATTCACTCGGTGACATCCCCATCCTTGGCAGACAAGACGACGAGACGCGGCACATTGGCGATCCATCTAGCACCAGAGTCCGTGCAATAAATGTAATGCTTGCAAAACTACCGGAACAACTCAAGACTGTTCATGCGACATGCCTAATCTCGACTCTTTTACAAGAGGAACGAGCGTATAGTAGGTATAATAGCCCATCCCCATCAAAGTCCAGGTGGAAAAAAAAAATAACAACGCCAATCCGAGAACGTAAACCCTCTCACCGCCATCTCACGAGCCTGCGAGATGATGGTCGCGCCTTCAGAGCATCATCTCGTTTTCTCCCACTCAACAGAGGAGTTTCTTTCAGTGCAAAGGAATTCGTCGGTACAAGTGTCCCATTGTGATGGACGCAGCATCGACTTCTTCCCCCAAGCCATCACTATCCCCGAGACAAGGGGTCCATTTCCTCCACTCCCGTGGCGACGCCCTCATATCTGGTACGGCGCAAAATGCCCTCCACAGGACCCAGCAGACGCTGGAACGCGTTCTTACCCAGCGTTGCCACCTTGACGTCGGTCAGAGCTCTGATGCTGGCGGCTCGAGGCTGGTCGTTGAGCAGCGCCAGCTCACCAAAGAAGTCGCCCTTCTTGTAGTGCAGAACCGTGTTCGTCTCATCACCCTTGAAAGCAGCAGCCTCGCCGCCTTCCAAGAGAAAAAATGAATGGCCCGGATCACCTTCCCTAATGATGATAGCGTCTGGGGCAAACTTTTGCGTCTCCAGAGCATCAGCGATCTTTGACCTTTCGTAGGGCGTTAATGAAGCGAGGAGGGGGACTTCTTCCAAGAACGTCTCGTACATCCTTCTCCTGGCGAACGTGGATTCCATGAGTATGCGGCGAAAGGTGATGCGATCGAGGGCCCACAAAGTGCAGCCGGCTTCCATGGAGATGATGGTGGCTGCGCGCGGAGCGTTGTACATGAGGGCGAGTTCACCGAAAGATCCTCCAGCTTGGATATTGCCAACCTTTTCGCCGAGCCCATCGGGTCCGGGTTGGATTGTTCCGCTCGGGTTCACGTGGACGTCGAACGAGCCCTTCTCTACGACGTAGAAGAAGTCACCGGCGTCGCCCTGGCTGATGACCTGATGGCGGTTTCGGTCAGCAGTGATTTCAGATGTGAGCAAAATTGCACTGTTTGTATGTTGCTCACCTTGATGCCCTTGACAGGAATAGGCTTCTCCACCAGAGCCCCAAGGATCTGGGCTGTTTGTTCATCGTCGAGATGACTGAATAAGAAGTTGCCCTCAATGGCCTTCTTCAACCGTTCCAATTGATCGGCAGACTTTTCATGCAAAGGAGGGGACCAGTTGTCGTAACTATCGGCGCTAGGCTTCAAAGACTCGGCAGAGACGGACGTGCGACGAGCAAAGTTGTATTGGGCGGGATAGCTGTCCGGGTTGTTTGCTCCACGAACAGCTGGCGGCGCATCGCCAGTGGCATCGCCCCCAAAGACATCGGGGACCCTTCCATTGTCATTCTCGTCCTCCTCGGCCAAGCTGTGCATGACATTCTGAGAACGATCGCCGAAAGGATTGGCGTTGGCCCCGAATGGACTGGTGAACGGGACTGACATGCTTTCTCGTGCGTCCCCGATCGGTCGCGAGGACTGTCGACGAAGCTGAATCGAAGGAAAGCGATCGCAGGACGATGGCGGAGAGCCCACGGGGGACGGCGACGTGATTTAATCTATCCGTCTCCTGTCAGAGTTCCATCAAGCAATGTCAATGGGACAGGTCGGAGGCCAGCGAAGCCTTCACTTCACATAGGTGCCGAATGACCAGGTGGCCCTTCCCCGTGCTGGCAGGCAAGGCGAGTGACTCACCCTCGGATCCGGTGATGCTACAAATCAGATGGCGCGTTGTTCGGGTACCCAGACGCGCAGCCTGTTGGATGCCTGGCACGTCAGTAAAAAAAATGCAGGGTTGGAGATGTGGCATGGAATTGTGTTGGTGTTTGGCCCGTGACTGCAGGGCAATGGCAATGCAACAATGCAGCTCGACAGCAAACGGCAGTTTTGAAACCAGCAAGGTCCGGCTCCGGGCAGGGGAAGGGGGGGGGGTCGCCCGACTCAGACGTGAGGCTTTGCCTGAATTGACAATAGAACGTCATCGGCCACAGCCGTTGTCTGGACGCAACAGCCCCTCGTCTGCGAGCCAGAAGGAAGCGGGGATTGAGTGAGCGAATTTAGAAAAAAAAAAAAAACTCACCTCTGAAGACGAGGCAACAACGGGGAAAGATGGGGAGAAGAGAAACAAAAAAAAAAAAAAAGAAAAATCGAGCGCCGACTTGTTGACGGGATAGGCGACCAGGTTTGACGGAGCAGAGGTGAGGACGTCCCCAGGTCGGACACCAAAAAAGAATCAATAAAAAGCGGGATAATGGCAGGAATGGGTGGGCAGAGAGGAGGGTTCCCTGTGCAGGCAGCGAGCGTCAGGCAACGGGCAGCACCCTATCAGGCCGAGTGGAGGGGGGCTTGAGCTCTCTTGCCTCTCTTCTCTTCTCAAATCAGACGAGAGAGCACAAAGTTGCCGAGCTGCAAAAACGAAGAGCAGTGGATATGCGCATGTGCATGGCCCACCAGCCACTTCACGCGCGGGGGGGATGATGAGACGAGGCGAGGAATAGTAGCCTGTTTTCCCGTGCAGGCCAAGATGGAAAATGCAACGCAGCCCTTGCTGCTAATAACGAGGCTTTACCGGCGGGATCGGATGAGTCGAGGGAGGGGGAACGGAGGAAGAGGGTGGGGATACGATAGGAAGAGGGCAATGAGGAAAAGGAAAGGAAGAAGAAGAGGAAAAAGAACCTTATTGTGATTTAAACTAAAATCTCCGAAAGTTTGGATGGTTACTGCGAACAAGAACCATGTTCCGGAAAAGGCGCAACGCCGCCACCTTCACGCGTTGCCGGGGAAGAGGGTAGAAGAGGAGGAGGGGGGCATGCATGTCCTCTGAAGCTGGAAAAATGACGAGCATGTGCGGAAAGCACGTCACAGGGCAGTCGCCTGCGTGTGCACGCACGGGCATGCGCATACTTTGACGGTGCACACATCGAAACGGCCGCCAAAGACCGCGAAGGAAAAGTAAAGGTCCATCAAATGGCTGTCGAGGACGGCTGAAACCAGGCACAGTAGGGGCATTTACATGACATCATGCCCGAAATCCTAAAATTCAAAGTCGACGTAGTTGGGTGCGTCAGGCTAGCTACTTTGCACCTGGTTCCATGGACACAGGAACTTTGAAATGGAAGCAAAGGCATCGTAGGGCTCCCCCCCCTTTCGCCCCCTACCGTGCATGTTCCAGAAGGTTGGTTGGTATTCACCGAGTGCCATGGCCATCGCATCTAGCAGTCAGTACGGGGACCCCGGTCGCCCCTAACAAGGCTCCGGCGAAAGCTTCCTCGCCTGTTTCTAGAATGACGCACGGGCCTGGCTGCATCTGTCCCGCCTGCCCCAGCGAGGACGTGCCGCATTAGGCCAAGAAGAGCGGGGCAGCAAACCATGGAGGTGATACTTTGCCTTTAGGAAAACCTTCTTGGGAGGGGAAACATCGTTCGTGTCTAGAGCCGTGACTCTCGGTAGAGTGGTGTAGCGTTGCCATGGCAATTCTCAAGTCTTGTGGCTCGAGACATTGATACCATGTCTGACAAAGGACAGCAGCTCCTTGACATTCGGCTCGCGGCGTCATCGTGCTCGCTCACCACCACGACCACTCAAAAACTGTCATCACCAGCTGCTGCACTATCACATTGTCATCTCCTTTCGTAGAGGCAGCACTCACCATCTTTGTCCCCTGGTCTCACGTCGCTTCAAGCCTCAAATGCAAACGTAAAGTAATCTCTGTCCATGGAGAATAAAAGACCTCGTGGGTATCATTTCCATACAAATACAGCCGTCCAAGCATGCTCGTGTTGTACTGGCCGCCTTTTTTTCCCCCAAAACACCCTATGCCCTTTTCCGCATCGACATGTTTTCCAGCGACGCCAAAGCAAAATCTTCAACCCCTCCCCCCCTCGCCTGATTTCCGCGAGCAATACATAATGCGAACGATAAGGAAATGTGCGAGGCAGCGCGGATTCAGAGAGAAAGCCAGCAAATCGGGGAAGAATAAAAAAAGAAGAAACAATAAAAAACCGAGGGTGTCGACGAGGGAGTGAGCCCGGCTGGCAAAAAACAGAAAAAAAAAAGAAAAAAAAATGTCCTGACAAAATTCGCACTCCGTCTGCGCCCAAACCTAATATGCTGATACCAAACACCATTTTCTTTCCAACGGGGGCCGGTACTTGCCTTCCCGGTCATGTCTGATCTCTTCAACGTATATGATAATCAACTCCATTTCATCCAAATTCTCTGGGCGCCGATTATGCTGCCATTATGCTGTCATCGTGGGTCTGGCTTTGACCTTGGGTGAGCCTCGACGTCACGAGCCGATTGTCAGGCATGAGTCAATCACCGTTTCCAGCATCTCCAAGTCGTCGTGCGCTGCTCCCTCCCAGACCATCTCGTCATCAACATCCATGGCATCTGGATATCCGTTCAGATGCCCATCAGAAGTGGCGTGGTCGGCAATCGCTTCACCGGAAGGGCGCTCGCCGTTGAGCCATGTGTAGTCGTCCCAGCTTTCCAGCTCACCCTCACGATAGCCGTAGACGACTTGCGTCATGATGATAGGGAAGAGTGCCATGCCGGACTCGGCCATTTCAAGAGCCACTCTCATATCCGCCATGCCCAGTGGCCCTCTTTCGCTCGCGGCCTTAGCCTCAACTGGGAGAAGCCCGGCTTTGTCTCTCGTAACTTCTCCCCGCATCACTGCCTCCTCCTCTAAATGTAGTTGTTTCTTGAACTTGTGCGTTGATATCCACGTTGTGCCGATGCCATAACCCGCCGTCACCGGGTCGCCTGGACCGTTGCTACGGGTTCGGCTGAAAATTTGCGTCAGGACTTCCTTGATGTAAATCTCCGTCGCAATCGTGACAAGCTGTGGTGCCTCTGTCGAGTGGCCGCTGTGGAGTCCAGCCTCGTAACAGAAAGGCAGCATGCGCCCTGACACGACACCCACGTCCGGAAATTCGCCCGACTCAACCGCGAGTGGCTGTGCGAAGCGCTTTCGGATCTCCAGGTCAAAGTCTTATCATGTCAGCAAAGGGCCAGACAGCGGCCATGTTGCGCCGTGGGAGTGCGAAAAACAACTCACTCATATTGGTAATGCTCGTGGCTGTGTTTGGTATCGTGTCTGTTGTCGACACTCTGCGGTGAGTCTGAGTGAGAAGTTGTAATGTGTTGTCCTGTGGTTCAAACTACGGTGCCAATCAGCAAACTCTGAGTCCCAGGAAACGTGTTTCTTGTTCTGCAAGCTCACGTCGTTATGTAGCAGGTCTTTTATCCGCCTGCGGTCCCGTGGCGGCAACTGCATGACCTCCCCCTTGAGCCTTCGTTCGGTTGCGTCACCGGTGACAGGTTTGCTGCCAGCACCAGCAGTAGGCTTGTCATTGGCGCTGACCCAAGGCGCAAGGCCCAGGTCGGGCATCTCCCGCGTGACATTGCCAAGTAAAGCCGCGACAAGTTGATTGTGCAAGTGTGCTTTGTCGCCATTTCCATCGGCGAGGATGACATCTAGTCGTTCCGCATATTCGGCTTGGCTGAGGCGGCCTTGATTTCAAGAGGGCAAAGGGTCAGCAACAGAGTATCCTCCATGCCACGAGACATAGTCGTTGTCATACCGATCAAGAACTCTGCCGTGGCCTCCTTGTACACTACCCATTGTTCTCCGCCGATTGCGCTCTTGAGCACAGCATATAGCGGTTCGAGGTCGATGCGGGCCGGGATAATTTGGCTCGTTTTAACAGGTTTGCCAGAGGCAGGCGCAGTTATGGACAGTGCCTTTGTTGACAAGGTTGGCGTCGACAGGCTGACGGACGGACGGCTTAGAGCCGCGGGGTCGATGTCAGGCATGGCCCGAGGGGGATGGTTGGAAGAGGGGATGCGTGAGGTGATGAGTGGGAGCGTCAACGTCGCGTGCGGCGAGAGGGCAACGCGCGACGCGAAAACGTCGTCATGGGCCGCATCAATCGACTGCAGCAAGTGATGCGATCCTGACTGCAGTGTCTCATTGATGATGCGCGCACGATGTGGTGGCGTAGTTTGATGGCCGTTGCCCGACAAACCACGGCATGCATGGAGAAGTTGGGAAGTGAAGTCGAGATTTGGTTGCCCGTGCCGAGGGGAGGCTAGCGAACTGCAGGCGTCCGCCCCTGTATCGAGAGCCCTGGAGTGACGTGGACAGCCTGCTGTGGTCCGCCTGGGGCTCAAGTCCCGGGTACTTTACTTTCTGTCGCGTCCATTCATCTGGCCCCCCGCGCCAGCCGTTTCAGGACGTGCTAAGTAAAGTGAGTACCTTCTTTACTTTAGGATTGAACTCGGCCCGCAAAGTCAATCAACCACGACCGCTGCCGCCACCACCACCACCAAAGGTCCCTTGTCGCGTCAAAGGCATCCCTTCCCGAATCACCTCACGGGATATCTCAATAACCACTATCGGAGCGGGCTTTGCCTCGGTCATGCGGCAATGCAGCCATGACATCCGAACGCGTCGTTTCAGCTCTCCAACATTTGATTGCCCACATTATACCCGACGACCCCGATGAGCATCCCGACGCTGCACAGAAACGCCATGATGCCTATCTTGACCTTGCCACCTCTATATTAGACAGGTGAGGCCCTAAAGTTCACCCAGCTCCAGCTGTGTTTGCTGACGCGCTCATAGCCGCCAAGCGCCCTCCATATCCTCCGACGTCAACCACGCCTCCGACCTCATCAAACGGAAGCTCATTCAGTCCAACCCCAGTCAAGCGCTCCGATTCTCAAACCTGTACTCACGACTCCTGTCTCTTCCCGTTCTCGAACACAAATGGGCCATACTCTACCTGCTCTACCAACTTGCCGACTCGCCAGACCCCCACGAACCGCAAGCCTTGAGCCCCGTAGTCAAGCCGTCCGCGTCCCACTACGGTCATGGCATGAACAGAGAGATACCTGGACGACAGAGCTCGGAACGCGACCCGCAACCCGCGTCAGTCCCGGAATTCGAAGACGAGCAATTCAAGGATGCCTTGCAACCAGAGGGCCTCAGAAAAGTTCCAAGGTCTCTACCGGCCGCGGCCGCGGCGGGCAAACAGCAGCGGCAGTCCCAAAAGAGGGAGATTGCTCGCAAGTCCACGCTTCTGGCGACCTATCAACCCGAAACCGACCCTTCAGAGGCCGATATTCTCCGAGACCTGCCCTTCACCCTCCAGGGCTTGTCATCTTCGATTCTTCCCTTTGCAGGGCCGGACACGCTGAAGCTGCCACCAACGCTTCCTCTACCTTTCATTTCCATTCTGCACACATTGGCTGAGCCGTCTCTTCTGTATCGCAGGTTGGATGCGTTTTGCAAGACGACGGCTAGCGGCCTTCTCGGACAGAGTCTGCGATCCGCCATCGGCGGCGAGTTGCGCTCATACCTTACCCTCATTGCCACCCTCGAGAGCCAAATACGACACGCCCTCTCCACGCTGGATGAAGGGGCGCCCCGTGGCGGCGTCGGGAAAGCCGGCATCACACTGAAGAGATGCATTGTGTGGACACGAGAAGCGACTATGGGCCTTCGGCTCATGAGCCTCATCGCTGAAGAATCTGAAAATAAGATGGGCGGGCAGCTCATCTCGCTGATTCACAGTTTTTCGTCGTCACACGGCGACCCCTTGGTCGCGGCCTTTGCTGAGCGACTCCTCGGAAGCTTCACGAAGCCATTCTACGACATACTTCGTCATTGGATCTACGACGGTGAGCTCTCGGATCCATACCTCGAGTTCTTTGTTCGTGAGCAGCGTGCCAAGGCTGTCGATGTATCCAGGCCTGGGAACGCGGAGAACGTATGGACAGACAAGTACGAGATTGACCGCGAAATGATTCCCAGTATCATCACCCAGGACTTTGCCCAGAAAGTGTTTCTCATTGGCAAGTCACTCAACTTCACCCGCCATAGCTGCGGTGACTCATTATGGGTCGAAACTTACTCCAAGGCGGCGTCCAAGGAGCTACTGTACGGTGACACGGCCACGCTGGAGGTCTGGATCGACGAGGCGTACAAGACGACCATGAAGCGTCTGATGGACCTCATGTCATCCAAGTTCAACCTCTTTGAGCATTTGAGAGCGCTCAAGGACTACATTCTTCTCGGCCAGGGTGACTTCATAGCCCTGCTCATGGAATCTCTCGCAGCCAACCTGGACCGGCCCGCCGGCGTGCAATACCGCCACACACTGACTGCGCAACTGGAGCATGCCATTCGAGGCTCCAATGCCCAGTACGACTCGCCCGAAGTCCTGCGAAGGCTCGACGCGCGGATGCTGCAGCTGTCGCACGGAGACATTGGCTGGGACTGCTTCACGCTAGAGTACAAGATCGATGCCCCCGTCGATGTAGTCGTCACCGAATGGGGAAATCGACAATATCTCAAAGTTTTCAACTTTCTGTGGAGGATCAAGCGTGTCGAGTTCGCTTTGCTCAGCGCTTGGCGCAAATGCATGACTGGTTCGCGCGGCGTTTTGCAAAACACGAGCCCTCTCGTCATGCAGACTTGGAAGTCCACCCGCGGCGCGCTGGCCGAGATGATTCACTTTGTGGGTCAGTTGCAATACTACATCCTGTTTGAGGTGATTGAGTCGTCGTGGGACGAGCTCCAGAGACGCATCCGTAAGGAGGACTGCACCCTGGACGATCTCATCAAGGCCCACGAGCGCTACCTGAACGACATTACGCACAAGGGCCTTCTCGGCGCGAAGCGTCGTCATCACGGAGCCGACGACGATGATAGGACCTCTTCCTACCTAGGACAGCTTAGTGAGATCCTCAGCCTGATGCTGAAGTACCGGGATGCCGTGGACGGACTGTACAGCTGGAGTGTGTCAGATTTCACGCACAGACAGGAGATTGAGGTGCGCACTAGCACGCGTCACAATATGGACGAGCATCTCATTGGCGGCGCTTCGGTGTCTTCCGAGTTTCCGGAACTGCAACAGCGCCTCCAACATCTGGGAGCATCTTTCACTGCGCGAGTTCAGTTCTTGCTGGGCGATTTGGCCTATCAGCCTGACGTGGACATGCGCTTCCTGGGCGTGGCGATGAATTTCAACGATGTCTATCAGCCCAAGAGACGGAAGACCAGGCCAACAACCCAGTCTGCCGCGTCGGCGAATGTCTCGAAAGCTTGACATACGCGCAAGCATTCCAGGACAATGGGCAAGCCGAAAGCAGCCACAAGAGGATTCGAAGCTCCCAAGCTGTTTGCTGTTATCATGTAAATCTCATGAGATGATGACTCAATGTAACACTATCCATGCAACCCGCATTGCTGAGTTCTTCCAGATAACTTCTCTTCTAATGCATTCGACTCGTGGCATGGAACGTAGTATGACATTCATCTGCAGATGGATCTGCTGCTTCGCATAAAGCCCGCAACGTGAGGACAATGCGATTCTCGATGCGCTCCGCTGCATCGTATTTCTCCGTAAGCGAATCGGTTCAGACGGCTTGCCCTTTTCAGGACGGCCCAGGGAACACAGTTCATACTGTATCGTTCGGCCGGTGCAAGACAGTGCGGCGTGGCTGGTCTCCATCGATCTCCATGAGGCTTTGGAGGTCTGGGTGTTGAAGGCTTCTTCCAGAACGCCATCTCAATCATCCAGAGTCCACGATTAGCGATAGAGCAACAAAGGAGACATGTTGCAGAATTGCAGCGACGAGGTGACAAGGCAGCGTAGCTTTAAAGTCTTCGCGGCGGGTCGCGATATTACTATTGGTCATCAATCGGCTCTGCATTGCCCTCGACTTTCGGCTTTCCTTAGCAGCATGAGGCCAGGAAAGTGCAACGCTCGGCAGATTGTGCAGACCGATGAGCTTGGAGCAAGAACTTCTGCTCGTTTTCCAAGCTCGCTCTCACGACATTATCTGACTGCGTTATCGTTCTGATTTAGCGGCCGTGAGCATGCTTTCGAAACCGATGCCTATTTCTGAATCACGTCCCTTCTCCCCGCGGACAGGGCGCCAAAGACCGAAGAAGCGCGTTGCCTCTCCTCCACCACAGACACTTCAGGAATAGGAGAACCAGAGGCCCGTGCCATGTCAGCGTTGCACAAAGTCGGCCAAGGATCCGAAGCTTGACCGACAGACGATGCGCGGAGAGTGAGCCGCGTCGGAAGACGGTAATCTCGCCAAGCCCTCAACCTAGAAGGCCATTTTAGGCGTCATCAGAACCATTGTGCATCTCTGTTGCGATCACACCACGCGGTCCAGCTCGCTCCAGCGCAGCCGAACTTGCATAGACTGGATCAGGTCCGTAACCGTGCAGGTGGCTCTTGTGCCGTACGTCAAATTGGATTGGCACCAGTGAATCTCGGCCGACTTCCGCATGCCGTTCTTACCGACTTCCCGATGTGAGAGATTCCTTTGAAACCCCCCATAGCGATGCCAGAAGGAGCAACAATGGCAAGAAGAATTATCATATGCAATGCATCAAGGATCATCGTCTTCGGCGTACACTCGATTTCTCGCCCGAGACATCTCTGCAGAAGCTGTCACATAGGATTCTGATCCACTTGGGGTGCCGTAAGACACGCAACAATTAGGTGTTGACTGCAGAGAATGCCGCGGACGGGAGAGAAGACAAAACAGAGCGAAGATGGGTGCTACTTGTTGGCTCGCCCTTGGCTTTGCATTTAATTGCTGTGGGAAGACGTTGCCGGCGGGGAATGCCTGATTTCCGTCGCCTGCGATAATAATTAATTCATGTCCCATGTTTGTCTGGGAAATCACTGAAAAAGTCATTATTCAACACTTTGTAGGTGACGGCTCCACGTATATCCGATCAATCCACTCCATGACATAGCGTAAAGTAGACCGGCTATCCGCGGTCGTCAGAAAGGAGCTGGCATCCAAAGGGGGAATGCCGTCTATTCATGTTCTACGCATGACATCTGGGTGGCGACGCCAGATGGAAGCATGCCCTCGATGGTGCTGAGACGTTTCTGTCTTTGCGAAAACTTGCCCTGCGAAGGATTCTCGCCCGAGAGCTCGACAAGGTCATCGAGGTACGAAACCCTGGCTACCGCAAATCACGGATTCGGGACGGAGATTGCCGCACTCCGTCCGCCGAGAGGTTTGGGTAATACCGCTCTGACTCCCAGGCTGCAAAATTGGCGGGAAACGACGCAAGCAACCAAAACGCAGCGGAAAGAAGCAGCTCGGGCTTGGTCAATCATGCTCAGAGCTCCCACGGTTTCCAGGGGAGGGGGCCGCTTCCTCCTGATTTCGTGGGCCACAACGCATCGGTCGTAACCCGCCCGGATCGAACTAACTAACCATGTGTTATGTTAGGTCGTGCCGGTGCCAGGCAACCCCAGGTTGAACCCCCCCACGCAACTTCCTTGCTTCCCCGGACTGGAGAGTCGACGTGTCTTCACAGGGGTAGCGACCCTGGAAGGGGGGCAAGGGGGGGGAAGGCCGATGACTCGCTTATCCTTGCAAACGCACAGTTAGTTGCAGCGCCCTGTGACTGAAGAGCTCGCACCGGCTTTCCTCCGCATGCCAGCTGCTCTCTGCAGCTCCATCCTCGTGGCGGCTTTGCCCCGCTCATTTCCAAATTGTGAGATGAAGGAGTCCCGGGCGGCGTGGCTCAGAGGGCTTTTCGTACCGGCGCTTGTTCCCAACGTCTGTCTGTACGGAGTACTCCACACAGAGTAGTGCCAAGCTTTTCACAGCGTCTGGCGGGCCAAAAAATCAGGGGGTTGGAGCGAAGTCGGCTTTGCGGGTGCAATATGCGACTCGATGGGCGGACATGGTCTTCGGCGACAGACATCGCATCCGAGAAGGGATTCGTATTTGGCCAGCAGCCAAGAGCTTGTGCTTGGATCAAAGGATTGACACCAAGCCGTCAGAGAACACTTCAACCCTTCAACCAACCTTTTGCAGCTCATTCTGGCAGCGGAAATCGTGTGTGTGCCCCGTACCTGCAGTATGCAAGCTGCAAGCTGCAAAAGGCACAGGGCTCCGCGGAAAGGCGTGAACTAGGGTCAGAGTACAGGCAGGGTGTTGGTTGTCCTGTGGTGCTTGCCAGACTGTTGTTCAAGGAGGTGGTGGCCGCCATCCATGCAATTCTATATTCAATCAAGGTCCATGGCCGGCGTGTGGTCAATGCCAACAGAAGCTGGTTTTTGTCTGCTCGTGCCACTCTCTGCTCTCCGCAGCACACAAAGGCAAGCTCCAACAGGACAGTACAAGCTGTCAGGGGCCAGCAAGCTGAACAGGGACGCGCATTTGTGGTAGATCGGTGGGACGGTAAGCGGCTGTTGTGAAGGGAAACCTAAACGCGCATATCTCCCAAATTGACTGCGCGTTCGCCCCTGGGCTAAAAACGCATCCTGTGCGCCGTACGGAGCACGGAGTATCTCTTCATATAACTAACATGAAAAAGTATTTCTACAACTATACGGCAAATACTGTATGCTCGGCGCCACAATTTCTAGATGCCCGATTTGAAGCTTTTGAACACATGGCCAGCTCGGCAATGCATAATTCGGCCTTAAAACGCACGATACCAGCCGCACGGGTCCGTTAGTGCACTCACATGCTCCCAGCGCTGTGCTCTTGCAAGTCAACAAGCATAACGGCCAGGCTTCCTTTCGCCGCAGGAAGCAGTAGTAGATTGAACCGCTAAATCGCCTGTATTCTCATCGACGCCTAGTCAATCACTTAACGCCAGTCTTGAGAAGCAGTCACTTTATCAGCATCGGGTCTACCACGCCGCAAAGGCGGCCTTGATAGCTTCGAGAATATCGCAGCCTTCAAGAACCGCTCAAATGGCACACATCCTAGGCACCACAACGAGCTTTACAAAGCTATAAAGAGTGACGGACTTCGACCACATCACCTTTTCATGTGCGGGCCGTCTAGCCGTTATCAGCTAAGCGGCGAACAACGTTCAATTTTGGAGACATCAAATGCGCATTTGCTTGCCAGCTGTTGGGGGAATTCGGGGATAGCGGATGGGGGGCCACCGGGAGCTAATTCAGGCCAGGCGTTCTTGTGTTGGCCGGTGTTGGTAGTGCCTGCCTGCCTGACGTGGAATGAATGAAACCCCCACAAAATCCAAACTGAAACGTCAACGCTGCGCGATGTCTATAGCAAAAGCAACCATGTCGCTGAGCCCATGCGTGCTCGTCAGCTTGCTTCTCTGACGGGAAGCTCCTCTCACCTTCAAACATAGGACAAAGGAATATGCATGGGCTGGTGCCCCCGTGCAGGTCATGCATCCAAGACTTGGGGAGAGGAAAAGAGAGCATGGTGTTGGCATGGATGTTTCATGCGCTAGCAGCAAGCAACTTTCACTCCGACGCGGGAGACAACGGTGCATGCCGCTTCATAGTCGCCTTGTCTGACACTGTCCGGTCTTTCACGGCTGCCAAGTGTCATTCGAAGCCCTCGGCGAAATCCATCCTTCCAAGCGTCGAACAAAGCTCGCTCCTCTCCCCACTCACGCATTCATTCGGTCGGTCAGTCGGTCGTTTTTTGTTGCCTGTAACAGGTGCGGAGAGGCCAGACATTGGTTTGTCAAACTTTTGAAAACACATCGCTGTATGGCAGGGCCCCGGCTTCGTCAATGAGGGTCCAGTAAAGTTTGAAGCGAATCGCACGAGCAATCGGGGAGTCCTGGCGAATTGTGGCGGTTCCTTGTCAGATCGCCCCGTCACTCATCCATTCTTTATGCGGATTGTCAAACGCTGGACGCCGCTCCCTTTGTCACTCTCGCTTCGCATCGACCTCAGCTTTTTCCCCCATACACTTTTGATGGGTCTTTGACATTGGGTGTCTTGGGAGGACACCCCTCCTTTTCCGAATCGCACCCTCCTGCCCTCTCCGCACCTCACCCTTCCTTCCCTCCTTCCTTTTGGGAGTCGGTCCGCTTCACGCGCATACGTAGCGTTGCATGGCCGTCAGCTCCAGCTGCCTTTTCCTGCTTTGTCTTTCCAAGCTTGAGCCTAGGATCGCCTTCCAAGGCTGTTATCATCTTGTTCCCTGTCTCGCGTTTTGCTTGCTGGACAAACTGGACACCTACATTTCTTTGCCCTGGCTGTTGTTCGCTATTCCTTTTCTTTTCCCCTGTTATTTAAGTTTGCTCTTCCCCCACCTGACTCTGCGTGTTTGTCTCTCAACCCCGGATTCCTATCCAAGTGCACACATCTCGCACAAGGCAACCTTTATAAATCACACAACCCCTCTCGAATGACCTGCCTGACCCCTTCCTTCACTCTCAACTCAGATTCAAAGAATAGTCGCAACCTGAACAACTTTTCTGCACGACTATTTTCCCCAACTTGGGAGGCAACGTCACGATACTCCAAAGTTCTTTCGTTTCACACAGCATCGTCACGAGCAAAATGCCGCACAGCGCCGCCGCCCCCCTCAGCATGTCCTCTCAAAGAAGCAATCTGCGTCTCGTCTCACCTCAAGATCTGCGAAGTTGCCTGACCGCAAATCTCTCACTCAACGACAAGCGTTTCTCAAACCCGATTCGCCACATCGAAGAGAACGAATACACTGTTCCAGCTCCACCCCCGCCTAGTCCTGTCAGCTTTCGAGCCGATAAATGGAAAGATGGCAGGACAACATTTGGTGCACCCACGTTGCATTAAGGGCGAGCCACGCAGACAAAAAGTCGGCTGGCATGAATGGAGCCGACTATCAACATCTCCACGTTTGAGCCTTCAACCTGGTTGTTGGGGCCACGAGGAGCTTATCAGCATCTTTGAGCAGGTTAATCAGTCCGGAGGATCACAGGACGAAACAAAAGGGGGATGAGAGGGACATGGGGGAGTTGAGACCACGGAATGCAAGACAGATTAAGATTAGAGACTCGCGAAGCGACAATTTTCGAGAATAGACCTGAGCGATGGCCACATCATCGAAAAAGAAAAACTATTAAATTCGTCCTCAACTTTCTAGATGACCTTGGTGTCACGCGGTCGTCTACAGCTGGACTCATTCGTCTGCAGCATGCGCCTGATGTCCGCGTCTCATTGGTTGATGCCTACATCATCACAAAGCAAAATCAAATCTTGTGTCGCACGGCAGCACTTGCATCGAGTACGGAGTAATCCTACGTACAAAGACGTAGCACGTTGTGCGAGAATAGAGCGGCTACACCTGCACGATTCCATGATCCTCGTTACCCCGAAGTGCAACATATGTATACGTGGTGAGGTAATCTGAATACGAGCAATCAATATTCCCTCGTCACGACTCCTGTGCGGCCTCGGGACACGACCGATTCGCGTCCCAAGCTCAAGTTCGCAGTTATTCCTGTTTTGATTCAATGAGTTGCCCATAGTACCTGTTTGGTTCAAAAGATGGCAAAAATATCAAAACTCGCGAAAATCAAGGAGTAGTCGTAGGAGAGTGGTCATTTGCCACCGCCAGCTTGCGCGAGGCCATGCTGGTGGAATTGTTGGCAGCTGGCTTTTTCTCGCGGTCGTGATCCGGCTCAAAGTGCTGCTTGCTGTATGACACGCCCGCCGCGAGGCGGCTGCAGAATCTTTGTTTTGGAGAGCAATCGGGCCCCAACTCGGCGCTCACGCGCGACTCACCTGACTTCGTTCCGACATGGTGCCCAACTTGCGACGCTATCATCGAATTCTGATATTTTTGGCACACACGGAAGTACCATAGAGTGATGCAGCGTTCCAAAATTATCGAGGTTGCGCTGCCTTGACGTTACCTGCCCCCCATCTAAGTCCAGGCTTAAGTCCGCGCGTCCGGTGGGCCGTTGGCTACCTGTCACAACACTAGGCGCACG